>JAULBZ010007941.1:0-11094 GCA_032360805.1 Neoturris breviconis | reverse complement strand
TTTTTAGACTCTGAAATTTTCTGAGTATGTTCAGTGTGTGTCACTTATCTATTTGACATAGAAATTGAAAATTTGACCAAAACAGGTGATTATGTACCTTTAAGCAGTGGTGAAAAAAAAATAGTTACCCAGTGTGCAAAAACCTGTTCAAAGTCTGAAGTAAAGACGCTGGAACAACGTTGTTCAACATTGTTCTAGCATCTTTACTGATGACTTTGAACAGGTTTTTGCCCACTAAGAGGCCCACTAATTAATATTATCAATAGTCACATAATAATGTCCCATGCGTCAAATTATACATTTATAATTTAAAAGTTTGAACTTTACTATAAAATTTCTACGTTGATAATGTCTAGTAGGGGCTAGACGAAATATCACATCTAAAACTTCTCATCATTATTTTCTGCAAAAAAATAAAAAAATTATAATAATCAACAAACAGTTGTGGTCAGTTTTTTTTGGAAAATCAACTGATTAGTGTCGGGTTAACTAAATGTGGTTAATGCTTTGAAGTTAAATTTATTTTCGAAAACATATAGCGGAACTTTATATATAAAAAGGCCAGTCGTCTTGAAATATTGCCTAGAAATGAATGATGATACCAAATTTCGAGTTGATAGCTCGATTTTTCAGTCCATTGGGTTCATTTTTGGCCGATAGTCTTGTCAACGTTGCAAGCCTGAATATAACTGCCGGGCATCACCTGCGGAGGAGGGTTTTTTGAGTATAGCTTTTAAGCTGAACACTATATTCAAAAAACATTTGTCTACAGGTAATGCCCGACAGCAACCTCGTTCCCAGGGCTTCTTTCCGCTTTTGGCCCGACAGTTATATTCAGGCTTGCATTGAATGCCAACTGGGTTCGTTCGATCTATAACCATTCCCATACTTAATATTTCTGATCGCTACAAAGACTAATCAATAACTTCTGTATCGCAAAATATTATTCATTTCTTTCTGGTTATTGCTACAATCCCTCTTCGTTAACATCAGGAAAACGAGTATACTGAGAGCAGAAGAGTAAGCGACACTTTTTCACCCTCTCCAGATCTAAATCCTTCTCCTGATAGGTGATACAACCCTTAATCTACCTATTTTATCCTGAAACATGGCTGGAAACACTTTATAGGGGAACAGGTGGCCTAAATACGTTTTCAAAGTTGCTTTAGCGTCTTTACAGTGGACTTTGAACAAGTTTTTGTCTACTGGGTAGAGATTCCAAACATAATAATGACAAAATTTGACGTTGAGTTATATCTCTCTTAATTCTATAATTATTCATTTCAAAAAAAGCTACAACATCAGCACAAAACAGAAAATTGAAAAATTTCTCCGTATGGCTATAGACCTTATTCACAAATACATGAAGGTGTTGGCCTCGTTTTCATGTATTTGTGAATAGATTAAAATCCCTAGTTATAAGTATGAAATTCATATCAGCTCTGTGCAAAAGAATGTAGCAATTTGAACTTGAAATTATCCGTAGAGTTCAAAATGGTTATTTATGGTGACGAAGTTGCTACCGTAAACACGACTATATTTAGGCCTTGCTCTCATTATCATGGTTAGAATTACACCGAAAAAAGGCTCACGGTGTGCTTCCCAATGAACAAAAAACGACGTTGTTCTAGCGTCTTTACTATGGACTTTGACAAGTTTTTTGCTCACCGGGCTAGTATCGATCATTCTATCTATACTCATAAGTTTTGTTTACTTTTATCAAGCTAATGCGAAGTCGTTATCATTTAATGAATGAGCAACAGAGATATGCTTAGTAAATATTAAAACTACCCGATCGTAAATACAAGCCTGAAAACTGTTCGATATCATCTGTGGAGGAGTGTTCTTTTAGTAGCTGAAAAGCTGAGAACTATACCCAAAACGCTCTTCCACAGGTCACAGTTATTTTCAGGCCTAGAATAATATCTTCGAAGAAAGCAGGGATTGAAATAATTGCCGGTCATCACTGTGGCGGAGAGATTTGTTTTTAGTCGATTTGGCTGAAATTATTCTGAAAAATCTCTCCTCTAAACACTATATGTTTACCGGAAGTTAACTTTAAGCCCTGAAAGAGTACTGAGAAAACCATCTAAAACCTGAACTGCTTAAACTGCTGTTGACTTAAAATTCTTATCAGAAACGCTTATGTTTGAATCCTGGACACATCAAAGACAAAAGACTAGGTCAGACTGAAACAAATAAGAAAGAAGTTTGACCCTGCAAATAAACGACCTACCGTGCCGGCACACGAAGTCAGAACAACGTCGTATACCCATGTTACCACGAAGAGGACAGAAATTAATTGGGGAATATAACTCGCTATAGACAACAGTATATAAGAGCTCGAACTAGCCGTATATAACGTCCACGAAGAAGAGTGTCACAAATCAAAAAACTTGTCACCAATCAATTGCAAGATTGTTAACTCGGTACTCTTCTACACAGATACTATTTTTGCTTACTTGAAACTCTTTACGTAACATATCACGTGGTAAATATTTTCAAAATGGTTACCAACACAAAACGTACAACAAATATTATAAATAAAAAAACACACAAATAGAAAATGACATCAGTAGCATAGAAACTGAAAAACGATTGAAAACTATATTATCAATGAACCCAGTAGAAAGGTTATATATGAAGAGACACAAAAGATGATCTGTTCTATATATTTTCCCAACATACGCCGAAAGGACCGTCTTCAAAAATAAAATCTACAGGGGAGAGTACTGAGTCAAAGATCTTGTAATGGATTGGTTTCTTCTTATCGGAGAATCCAATCCATGCAAGTTCGCTGACGTAACACACTTCTGTACATATTCATTTTTGTTGAATTTGTTGAATTTTAGTTGATTTAACCCTACCAAATAATTTGGTTTTGGAGCGAGATTTTGAGATAGTTCGCAACGACGTTATTTTAGCGAGGTGTACCTACAGTCAGAGCCAAATAACGAGTTATCCAGTGGGCAAAAACTTGTTTAAAGTGAAAACGTTGTTCTAGCATTAATAAGGACTTTGAACAAGTTCTTGCTTATTGGTCAACAGCCTTAAATAAAGCATCCATACAAACCTTGGGATTGGATTATACGAGGTACCATTATACCGGGACATTGATATACACTAGGACAACTAGAATTCTACTTCATCTATCTATTTACTAAATAAATAACATTCTATAGTAAACAAAACAAAACAAACAAAAATATATTTCATTAATTGTAAAAAAAGGCTAAAGCTCCCAGAAGGCAAAAACCTGTTCAAAGTCAGTAAAATAACGTTAGAACAACGTTATTCTAACGTTACTTTGCTGACTTTGAACAGGTATTTACCGGCTGGGAAGTGTGTCAAAAGAAAATATTCTATTGTAAGAAAATTAAGACATGAAATTTTTTATATTCATAAACATAATTCAAAGGGACATGACACGATGTACGCGTAATAATACATCTGACATCATATGAAGTGTATATGGAATAAATCAAACCTAAATCTAATACTACTGGGTATGCGTATTTAAAAAACGCAAATTATATGGAATATTAAAATTGTCGAGCAATATTTATGCAAACGTGGACTGGATCGAGTCATATTGGCTTAAAACTCAGACATCATCGGTCGTCAACTTAATATCCCTTTCACCCCCCTCCTCCCACGCACTGATACTGTTTTCGCTAATTTTGATCTCCGCCCATCGTTTTTGCAATGTTCTGAGACAGTTTATGATACGCCCGACGTTTTTAATACTTCCGCAGAGATTAAAATAATTGCCCTGTCATCACTATGGTGGAAATATTTGCGAATATATTTTCAGCAAGTTTGGCTGAAAATATTCTAAAAAACAACTCCTCCACAGTGATAAGCGGTAGTTACTTTTACCCCTGCGCCACTATTACAAAGAAACTACATCAAAATTAATTTTTATAAAGAAAAGTGAAAAGTACTAAGCCAACAATTCAGCAATGGATTTGATCAATTAAAAGCTCGTCGACATAACACTCTTCATCGCAGAGTAATTGTTATAAAAATTCACTAGTACAAACACAAAAAAACAAGGTTCAAAATAACCGTTATTTTAATATCTGTGGAGAAGCGTATCGAATCAACAATCATGCAATGCTTAGTTTCCTCCAATCATTTGCAAGCTTTTTGATTTAACATCCTTCAGTGTTCGAAATAGAAGCCAAACAATCACTGTGAAGGAGTGATTTTTGAACATAACTTCAGGCTCAAAAGCCTGAAGCTATGCTCAAAAATCCCTCCTCCACAGTTATTATTTACTCTTGTTTCGAACACTCAGATATAAAATATGAATTCCTTATATCTACAACTGGGAGTGTTTCCAATTTACTTCCAAAACATTTAGGCAGCCTTTAAATGGACCCCTAAATGAGTTTCGCCCTAAAAGATCTTGCATTTGATTGGTTTCTTCGTACGAAGAATCCAATCAAATGCAAGATCGTTTAGAGCGAGGCTGCTTTAGTAATAATCCTACTAAAAAAGTACACGTATAATTTCATAAAAAAATTTCCTCAGAAATATGTCAAGAAAGCCAGTCACAATTTTATTCTTCTTTCACAAACATAGGGACGACCACTTTGAACAGACTATTTATTAGTAGTACACAAGGAACGTGTCAAAAACGACTTGCTTCAAGTTATTACGGCATACCAGTTATTTACTTATTTCTTGCTTGCCCATGGCATGAATTTACCCTTACCAGCCCGACGTTGATGAAGTCCGGATGCAGTAACACCAGATAGTGGTTTACTATCCGGGGATTTGTGCACGGCACTGAAAGTATTCTTAACAGCTTCTTTAATTCGTGAAGCTGTATCTTGCAACGTGATTTTACGATCAGGTATTGATGATTTCCCACGTAACCAGGGATGTTGTAAAGCCTTGAAAAAACAAACAAACTTAGATAATTCAATAACAATATCGTGAGTGAGTGAGTGCAGTAATCTATCAAATATGAAAGATATTTCAATGATTTACAATTTAATTCCAGTGCAAAAAAACTTGTTCAAAGTCCGCAGTAAAGACATAGAATTATAGCGCTCTCTGGTTTTCAACGTTGTTCTAGCGTCTTTACTGCTGACTTTGAACAAGTTTTTGCCCATTGGGATTTACAATCTCAATATTGGAAAATCGCAGGAATTTTGAGTTTCACATCACACATGCGCAATGATGTTCAAATGGATACTGAGAAAATCCGAAGAAATCGACCAAGCTGATTGGTTTAATCTGTTACGCTTTTGACGAGAATCTCACTCTCCTTCGCAGAGGCTAACGACGGGGGAGTGTTTATTCGAATAATAATCCAGACAACAAAAACCTGTTCAAAGTCAGCAGAGTTGTTCTACATTATTTTTCTGACTTTGAATAGGTTTTTGCCGGCTGGAAAATATATTTACCTGTCCAGCTGATATTCTTTGTGCAGGATCGACATGCAGCATTCTCTTCAGTAAATCCTACAAATATGAAAAGTATTTACGTAAATACTTGTTCAATATCCGCAGTAAAGACGCTAAAGCAACATTTTCAACGTTGTTCTAGCATCTTTACTGCGGACTTTGAACAAATCTTTGTTATAATACCTGTTGATTTCCACTAGACGAAACAAATTAAACGTCAATTTCAACCAAGGAAATGTCCTCTTTTGGATTTTTCGCCTAGTGGAAATCACCTTAAGCAGTACTCAAAGGGTAAATTGTCATTACGGATGAGTGATTTTTGAGCACAGCTTCAAGTTTTGTAGCTCGAAAGAAACACTTATTCATAGTGAATCCTTTCTCTTATTTCGTCAACAAAACTTTGCATTTCATTGGTTACCTTTGGCCAAGGCATCAACATTTTTTATCGTTCCAGGAGTAAAGGCTGTTCCCTAATCAAATGGAGACATTCTATTGGCAGAAATTGTCGTCACAATCACATGCCGTAAATTTCTACCAATGGAATGTCTGCTTTTGGCAAATATTTCTCCTAGTGGAAATATTTGGTATAAATCATAATAAACCGAGTGTTTATAAAGCAATGCTCAAAAAGCACTCCTCCACAGTCATTATTTGCTCTTATTTCGAACACTGTAAACCATACACGATTTTACTTTAGGTTTGTAGAATCAACAATTCCATACCTTTGCCATATCAGTAACTGTATCCCAAGTACCACCAGTCATATTGATATGACCTTCACCGATACGGTGTAAAATCATGGTAGGTGTGTCTTCTGGTCCTGTAGCAAATGGTGTACGTCTAAATGGAGAGCAAATACTTTTTTGACAACACAAGTAGGGTAGAGTTCACAAGGCAAAGTTCATCTCCCAAAACTTTCATGAATGTAACTGCTAGACATCACCTGTGGAGGAGTGTTTTTGAGTAGTGTTCAGCTTAATAGCTGCAGTTATATTCAGGCGTGCTTACCGTTAGACAGCGATTAGAATTGACTTTTCTAAGGTAGCCTTTACATG
The DNA here is from genome assembly GCA_032360805.1 of Neoturris breviconis. Taxonomy (NCBI): domain Eukaryota; kingdom Metazoa; phylum Cnidaria; class Hydrozoa; order Anthoathecata; family Pandeidae; genus Neoturris; species Neoturris breviconis. The sequence continues at coordinate 4,622 of JAULBZ010007941.1, read as the reverse complement.
GATCCCTAAATGAGTTTCACCCTAAACGATCTTGCCTTTGAATCAATCGTTTAAAAGTGAAACACATTTAGGGATCCGTGTAAAGGTTACCTAACTTGATGTGAGGCCTATCAAACGCATTGCATTGAAAGGATAACTTCGGTTAGAAATATAAGAGTAAGTGACAATGTCAACTCAGCGCTCGAAAGCCTGAAGCAATGCTCAAAATTTCGAACACATGTAACTCTTTCAAATGGTTGTTCTGTTCATTATTGAAATAACTAACCGGTCATCACTATGCAGAGAGATTTTTCAGAATATTTTCAGCCAAATTGGCTGAAATATTCTGAACAATCTCTCCTCCACAGTGATGACTGGCAGTTATTTAAACTACTGAATTGCAAGTTCAGTGTTTTTTTTTCTTACCCAGCAAGCATAGTATACATAAGCACTCCCAATGACCATACATCACAAGCTGCATCATATCCTTGCCTTTTCAAAACCTGTAATGAAGAGCAACAATCAATGGTTTATCCCTACTGATAAAACCAATCAAATTGCATGGTCGATTACAAAACACCCTTCTTCACAGATCCTATTATCTTATTTCTACTTCTGAATATGGAGTGAACAATGTTCCAATCTAAATTCCAGTTCGTTACATAGTGCCAAATAAGTTAGCCTATGCATAGTTCTGCAACATTTGCTCTAGGGTCCATGTTCTTCGGTTAAAAAACCCTTCTTTTTTAGCTGTGCAAATTATGTTTGACTTTCAAATCGTAACAACGTTTTTCCTATATCATTTTAATACAGTTATTTTCAGGTTTGGAAGCATTTTCAACATACCTCTGGTGCAACAAAATTCGCTGTATAACATGGCGTCATGAGTAAACCATTCTCAGCACGCATTTGTTTTGCAAAACCAAAATCAATAATCCTTATTGAATCAGGCGAACAACTCTCACTTGCAAATAATATATTACTTGGTTGTAAATCACGATGAACAACCTATAAAAACAACAACATAACAATGAAAAATAAACAAAAGGTAAGACAGCGTCCTGATCCAAAGAACATCTTCGTGATTTCACCTATGGTCTATACAAGCCAGCGGAAGGGCAGTTTAAAATCCCCTGATTATATCTGAACAATTTATCTGATTTAAGCGCTTTAGAAACAATTGCATTACTTTATTGCTTCTACGGTAATAACAGTCTACAACAGCAATCCTAAAATGTCCTAAAAAGCTCAGTGGGGCATTTGATTGTTCCTTGATATTAGCATTTTAGTGAAATTCACTTTTACACCCAAAAACATTTCCCTGATTTTTCCCTAATTATTTTTCGTATTATTGCTCAAGGCACTTTGATTGGTTGAAAATTCAGTAAAGTGGTTCTCATTGTTGGATACTGGCTACCAAAAGTTGAAATTATGAAGGTGGTGGCTGTGAAGTGGAAGAAGCTCATTTTAGATTTGAATGTTTTATCAAGTTGAATATAACACCATACATCACCTGTGGAGGAGTGCTTATACTAAAAAAACACTCCTCCACAGGTGATGTATGGCAATTATCTTCAGGCTTTGACATACCCCTTGTTGATGTAAATAATCAATCGTTTTTGTCATGATATCCATGATGTATGCTGTTTCTTTTTCTGATAAATATTTCTGTTTATAAATTTTATCCAACAACTCGCCACCATTTAACTTCTCCATTACCATGTAGGTTGATTTGCCATCATCATACACGTCACGTAATGTACAAATGTTTGGGTGTTGGCCATAACGAAGTAAAATCTGCAGAAATACAGGAGAATATCAATAAGCAGGGCTTAAAATAACTGCCATTTATCACTGTGGAGGAGATATTTCTCAAAATATTTTTAGCCAAATTGGCTGAAAACATTCTAAAAATCTCTCCTCCACAGTGATGACCAACATTTAATTCAACCCAGCAATGATCCAACCTTAATCTCAGAGTTTGTATAGCAACCAAGAAGAAAAATGTCAATCAGCTTGAATTGGTCGAAATAACAGCAAATAATCACTGTGGAGGAGTAATTTTTGAGCATAGCTACATGCCACAAAGTCAGAAGCTTTGCTCAAAAATTCTTCCACAGATTGTTTACTTTATTTCGTACACTGGCTTGTATTTGTTTCCTCAAGCCCTGTGCTTAATATGTATTTACCTTTTCCTCTTCTGTACAAACTCAAAATAGAGGATAGATTTTCTAGAATATCTTCAGCTAAATTGGCTGAAAATATTCTGAAAAAATCTCTCCTCCACAGTGATGAATAGCTGTTATTTCAAGCTCTGAAATAAGCACTGGTGAGTCTTTATTTTCAAAATTTGAATATTTTCAACTGCAAAGTCAAAGTGCTCGAAAAATCAGTGTTCGAAATAAAAGACCACATAATCACTTTGGAGGAGCAATCTTTTCACTCCACAGTTGTTTTTATATCGAATGCTGCACTACATCATGGAATAATTATGCGTAATAATAATATCTACGGAGAAGAGTCTAATGCTAACAAAAATATAGACGAACCTCCACTTCCTCTGCAGGATCTCGTTTACTTTGATCAATTACTTTTACAGCATATTCTTGACCAGTGGCTTTGTGAATACATCTTTTACATACTGAGAAAGCACCAACGCCAAGATCCTAAACAAACAAAAATTGATTTGAAGTAAAACAAAATATATCTCTGTATATTAAGGCTGATTTCCATTAGGCGATTTTTGATGTGCTCGCTACTTATATTGAGCGACTCTTGAAACTGACCTTTCACATTTTGTTAAAAAAGTTGCATGTTAAGTTAAAAAAGTTTCTTGATAAAAGTAGCCTGCACGTAAAAAAAATGGCCTAATGGAAATCAGCCTTTAATTGATAAAAACTAAGTGTGAAGACAACTGGGTATCGGAATAATAATGAAACTCCAGTGGTCGAAATAAGATTATACAATCACTCCAGAGAAGTGATTTTTGAGCGTAGCTTCAGGCTTTAAAGCCTTAAATTATACTCAAATATCCCTCTTCCGCAGTGATTATTTATTCTTATTTTAAATAAGAGCAAATAATCACTTTAGAGGAATAATATTTGAGCGTAACAATCTTAAAGTTACAATGCTGGAGCTGCGTTCAAAAGTTACTTCTCCACATTGATTAATTACTTATTTTGAGCACTGGACATAATAGTTATGCAAACTTCTAAATGAGGAAAATAATCACGGTGGCGAATAAATTTTTGAACACTGCTTTAGGCTTTTTAGCCTAGAGCAATGCTCAAAAATCACTCCACCGCCATGATTATTTGCTCTTATTTCAAACAGGGTAATTGTACTTTTAATATCAACATGCACAAACCTCTTTAATATCATAATCAACTGTTATATCTTTTGCACCACCTCGTGGAGCAGTAGGTACATAATCATTAGGTGCAGAACTAGCAGCAGAAGATCCACCATTTTGTGCAGTAAATTCCATACTCTCATCAATACCTTGAAATCCAGCATCCTTAAAAATTAAAGAATTTATATGTTATGAGTTTAGTAGCAACATAAGAGTCGAATTAAGTCTCCATGGGAGAGTAAAGCTGCGTTTACATGCTACAATTAATCGGGTCGATTTTGGCTACTATCTTAAAAAATCGGCTACGACTAGAATAAATTTGTACTCTTTCTACAGTCGTAGTCCCAGTTGTAGCCAATTTTTCAAGATGGTATCCAAAATCGGCCCAATCAATTGTAGCGTGTAAACCTAGCTTTGTAAGATTATAACCTAATAAATGATTAGTATTTTCATCAAAACAAAACCCTTATTCCGAATACCCCAGTAGGCAAAAACTTGTTCAAAGTCAGCAGTAAAGATGCTATAACAACATTGAAAATGTTGTTTTAACATCTTTACCATGGACTTTGAACAAGTTTTTGCCCACTGGGACATGTATGTTTTGAACTCTGATTACTTTTCAAACAAAAATAGTAGAAATATTTAGACAGTATTTGAAATAAGAGCAAATAATCACTCTGGAGGAGGGGTTTCAAAAATAACTCCTGCACAGTGATTTTTTGTTCTTGTTTCAAACATTGACAGATTTGCACCATCATAATCATACTAAAAAACACTCCTCCACAGATGATGTCCGGCAGTTATTTTAAGGCATGGTTAATACTGATAACTATAATAAAAAAGCCAATTGCCCAGTGGGGAAAACCTGTTCAAAGTCAGCAGTAAAGTCACTAGAACAACATCATTGCAGTCAGTGACTAAGAATATGTACATGCATCATTAAAATATTATATTAATATATACTTACAGGCATATAAATAGACGAATCAACATAACTAAATCCACGGAATAATTGATGCGCACCAGCACTTGGAGGAACAGCAGGTGAATCTAAAATTGAAGTGCATGGGTAAGGGATGTACTTCAATAAACTTGTAATTAATTGGCTTATTCACAAAATGTAACCACTCGGCTTGAAGAAACCTTCTATCATAACATTAAAATCTTTAACGATACTCTATTTTTTTTTTCAAATCTACTGTCATAGCAGGCCTCTGAATTCACGTCGGTATTTCTCTGTGGAGGAGCATCTTTGGAGACTCATTTGCAGCCTTTTGGCTGCAAATGAGCC
>JAULBZ010007940.1:0-11094 GCA_032360805.1 Neoturris breviconis | reverse complement strand
TATAAATGAGCAGCATTCCAAAATAGCCCCTCATACGGTATATTCAACGTACATAAAAAAGCCAAATATAAGAGGGTGAAAAGCTGGAACGTATGAATGTTCACCTGATGAAATTATTTTGTCTACTGAAGGATTCATTATTGACACCAGTAATTTGCATACTCTGTTTTCAGAAATCTTTAAAAGTTTGTTTGGATCAAATCCAGACTTTATAAGGAGTTTCTTTAAATACAAGGACACTTCCTACTCCCTGCGTGCGTACATCATGTTTAGTGATTATTGTGTCTACCTCTAACCAAACCAGTTCAATTTGGGACCAACTCGTTGTTATTCCGAGGTTGTCAGTTATGGAACTCACTCCCTGATAAAATCAAGTTACCTGAGTCTGTTAAGGTTTTCAAAAAATCGCGAGTGTCTTGGGCTGAACTGAAATGTTTTTGTCCACTTTGCAAATAATGGCCCTAATTATATTAGAAATTACTTTTTTTTAGATTTTACTTTGTTGTTGGTTTTAATTAGCACTTGTAACAAACTGTTTACCAACGTTAAATAAATGTTTACTTACTTACTACTTACATACTATGACGCCAATGGTTGCTATTATGCCTTCAAATTTCACAGGAAGTCAAAAGAATTTCACGTGACTAAGTATGTAGATACACCAACAATGGGAAGTACGATTTTCAGAAATTTGCTATGATGACTTCGTCGCATGGCTGCCATTATACCAAAATATCTTGGAGTGTTACAAGCTGTTTAGTGACCAAGTATTATAACCATTCCATAAACCGACATCGTGTCATAAAAACCTATAAACCATAACCTTATTAAACAACCGCTCAAGGCATGCCATTCTTCCTTAATATAAACGTTAGCCAGAACCAAAAACCTAAATCATAACCAAACCATGATATAAACTTATAAACCTAGGTCATCTCATAAACCTTTAACCCATAGGTATTCACAACCATACAAAACTACAACCGTCCATATCATAAACCGATAAATATTTGCCGGAAAGAATGAGAAAAAAGAAAAGGAAATAAGAATTGTTTTTATTTTTGATCTGCAAAATAACAATTTTATTTTTTAAAAAAATCCCTGAAGTCTATAAAATATTTCTTCAGATGGTGGTTTAAAGACGGTGGACAGTGGACACAAACGGTGGCACGGTACGCGGTGGACGGTGGATTTCACCAACGCCTCGCTTAAGCCGGAATTTATAATAATAGTTACTGCAAACAATCGCTTTCAATGCTATATCAGTACATTCGGTACACGATTTTATGATTGAAACGTTTATATTAGAAGCTTTTTGTCCCATTTAATACGCCTTACTACGTGTTGTATGGTTTTCTTGAAGGAATCATTGGTAGTTTTATTTTTTTGTGCTGTGTTAATAAGGGACGGTCACCACCTGTAACAGAGCATCTTTTGAGCATATCACTCTGTTATTTTGCTCAAACATACAGTCCACCTCGCTATCACACGACACCCCAATAGCTATAAGAAACTGCCAGCAAACTCAATGCTCTCTCCTTAACAGGAACAAAATAAGAATCGGCTATCTGGTCAACGATATGTTTTCTTTGTTTATAAACTTTCAATTACACCATCGACGCCACTCGCAACAACTGAAAACTGTTCGCACGACTCATTCGCTCATTCGTGCGACCAATTCGCTCGAAGTGAAAATCGATCTTAATTATTTCTTAGAATCCTAATTACTTAACACTATGCTTTTTAAGGGCTAATCAACATTTAGGCAGCTTCCTAGTGCTAGTGGCTTAGTATGCTAATCGATTAAATATTATAGAACAGTATTTACGTTCGACTTTGGTTTTACAAAGAATGCCTCGGATGAAGAATACTGCGTACGACGTGAAAGAATAAGCATGTACTAACTGATTACTCTCTGCAGTATCAAATAAGCGGAAAGGAGCGGGAGAGGGAGGGGGGAGGAGGGGTGGACACTTATTTTTGGAATTTTTTCTAACCACCTCCCATCCCCCCCGCCTTTATTTCAACACCCCCACCTCTCCTCCATCCCGCTTATTAACTTTTAGCAAATTTAGCAAATTAAAAATAACATAATTCCTTCAACTATGTTCGTCGAAAATTAACTTGAATATTAATTTGAATATATGAAAGTAGGAAATATATTCAGAATCATCTAATACTACTGAAATTTTTCAACTTCGTGCGATAAATTTTAGAACTAAACACTAAATACGCACGCTTAGAAAGAAATTATAGACATTTTATTAATAGAAATTGAAATCATTCATCTTTACTACCATTGGACTGTCTATAATTTCTTTCTACGCGTTCGCGTTTTCCGTTCCGTGGAAAATATTCTGAAAGTAAAAAACGGCCTTTACTTTTACGTTATATTCTATCGATCATTCTCTGCAGCCACACTGCGTCGGAACAACACTGAAACAACGTCATTTTGATGTCATTTCGACGTTGTCCGACGCCACGTGCCCTCAGTGTTATCTTTTACTGTATACTAGGCATGGATTGTTTCAATCGAAATCTGTAGTTTTTTCACGCCTGATTGAGTTCAAAATCGTGGTTACCTTATCGATTAAAAGCGTCTGTTCCGATATTCGAAGATAATCGGAAATGTAGTTAATTACGATTTTGGATTTCGACGAGTAATGAATGAGCATGCGCATGAAGTTGTATATATGACTAGAAGAAATCTATCTTGGTCTAAATAGCAGCGGATCAGTTTGTAAACCTTTGGCATCGTGGCATCATGACAGATCAAGTTGCTAGGCATCGCGGCCTCATGGCATATCGATTTGCGCAGCTGATTTCCATCGACCCATACACCATCAGTTGTTGATATCTCGGCAGTGATAAGAAGCAAAGAATGACAGTACCATCTAGAAGACAAGAGGAATGATAAGGGTATATTTCAACGGCACAATGAGAGGCTAAGGAAACTTTGGAGAACGATAAGAAACGTTTTTAAAAACATATACAGTAGGACCCCGTTAAGTGAGACACGCAAGGAGGACGAAAAACCCGTCCCACTTAGCGGGGGTCCCACTTAAGCGAACCCCGGATAAGTGATACTTTAGTTAAAAATGTCCCACTTTTTTGAAAAAAATCAACAACAAAATCTTCATATTTTCTTGCTGAAAAAACTGTAGGTTTTTTAATAAAATATGGTTATATATATTAATACATAATACTTTATTGTGACGACACAAAAACATTTTCTGCTTTAAAGTAGCAACCAACTCTATCTCCACTATTCTAGAAACCCTCATAACGAGACCTCCGATTTGGTTATTCAGAATCCCACGGGTTTTTGTTATTGAGGAGACGTAAAAAAATAGTCCCACTTAGCAGTGGTCCACTTATCCAGAGTCCCAGTTAAGCGGAGTTTTTAGCCTAAGCGAGTAAGGGAAATCCAAGGGGAACAAGAAATTTGTCTTACTTAAAAAAGTCCCACTTATCCTGGATCCTACTTAACGGGGTCCTACTGTACTGCTGATAGGAAGAATTGGTTGTGCAAGTAATGAGACAATCCAACGTGACTGGCGTAATTTATTTTGGGAAAGGTTATATAAGGTACAGTAGCCATAAGCAATTTTCGCCCCAAGGTGTAGACTGGAGTCGGTTTTGGCAATATTTTCGGTATATGGAGATAACAGAATTTACGGGAATTCTAACACGGCTTTCAACGGTCACCGTCTTCAGAACAATAATTTCAGCCTTTAGCCGTCTTCAGAACAATAATTACCTATAAGGAATGAAACAGATATTAAATTATCCATTTAAGGCAAATTAAATTGCAATAATCAAACGGCTTTTTTAAATCAATGTTTTCCACGGTGTAGAGATGAAGACTGCTTTGTGTACTTGCAAATAACAACAATGGAGGTGTAGGGAAATGCGGCACTATCAATACATCTATATATCATAACCAGAAAAAAAATGGAGATAGGATTCTGAATACAAGTTATAAAAGGATATTACTTACTTTGTGAAAATAAATCAACCGCGTTATCAAGTCTAAAGGTGGATTTCCATTTGCGAAACATTCCGCGCGGAATCTAAAAGAAGAAATTATATTAGTAGAAATTGTCGTGTGATGTCAATTTCCACCACTGGAATGTCTTGTTTTGGATTCCGCGCGGAATTTTCCGCTAATGGAAATCCAGATTAAATGTCTGCTGTTGACAATAATGAAGGATTGAGTAAATTTAAAAATTTTACCTATTTAAAAAGTTTTGTTGACAAAGAACTTGCGAGAACTATATAAGGATTCAACTTAACCAACGAAAACTATGACAAGGCTCTCGATTTGGGAATAAACAGTGTGAATTATGGTGCGTTGCTAACGCCTATCGTTATGGAAAGATTACCCCATCAAGTACGAATATTATTGAGCAGAAACCTGAAAGAACGATGGGATATGGAAACTCTACTAAAACTTTTGAGAAAAAAATTGAAAGCACGAAAATCATGTGCCAACGTTATCAAACAAGAAGACAATCAGCTCCAAGATGGTAAGAATGTTTTTTATCCTGTGGGAAAAGCGAACGTCACTGCGTCTAGCTTAATGTCGAGGGCTTCGAAAGTGTCGTGTGTGTTTTGTAAGGGTGGTCATTATTTCGACAAGTGTGCGGTTGTGTCGGATTTTGTATGTATTTATATCATCTAGCATCGACAATCTCCTCAATCGGTGACTCGAGGATATGTATCGATTTCTTTATTGTCTGGAATTCAAATCGAACAAAACAAATTCTAATTGAGCTGCACTAAACCGTGCTACGACCCACTACCACCCACTACTATCCACTACCACCCAAAATATTTCCACTACGACCCACTACCACCCACTACCACCCACTACCACCCACTACCACCCAAAGAATTTTCACCACGACCCACTACCACCCACTACCATTTAAAAATCACTACGATCCACTACTACCCACTACCACCCAAAAGATTTTCACAACGACCCACTACCACCCACTACCACCCAAAAACATTTCACTACGACCCACTGCAACCCAAAATAAATTTACTACGACACAAAAAATTTCACTACGACCCACAACGACCTAAAATAAATTTTTAGCGCATGTGCAAAAAATACATAGAATATTAATGGTACTTCCGTTTAAAATATTACGTCGGTCTTAATGTTTCACAAAGAAACATGGGTATTTTCGTTCTAAAATAAAATCGAGTTATTTTGATACGCATGCGCAAACTCTAAATACGTCTAAATCGTGTTCACTAAGAAACTTGGATATTCTCATCTCTAAAAAAAGAAAAGTAAGGAAAATTACAAGAACAAAGAAAAAACACTAAAAAGTAAAACAGATCAAGATAATTTCAACGATATTCGAGTTAATTTTAAAACAAATCGTAGATTATCGTAGGGTTCGTAGATTAATCGTAGGCTTATTAAATTGAAATTGGTATGATTTTTTTTAAAAAATCCTTGTTCTCCACCGTCCCTACTATAAAGGGTCAGAGAGTATCTTTCTTTTTAAACTATCCCTGTTCTTCCACTGATTCTTGGCGCGAATTTAATTTCACGAACGCCCGGGGTCTTCAGTATTTCGCGCGGATTTAATTTGCAATAATCCGCTAAAATTGACCCGCGCGAAAGTTAATCCTCTTAAGGTAGCAAATTGCAACTTTATAACTTTTATTATTATACTATTAGACCAACCTCGCTCCCAGGGCTTCTTTTTTTTCTTCTTCGCGCTGTCTCTCCCGTCAAAAAGCGGAAAGAAGCCCTGGGAACGAGGTTGCTATTAGACACATATAGCCAAAATGTGATGAGCCTAGTCTTGTTACTTCTCGTGATAATAGCATTATCAGAAACCCAATAATGAAAACGTTTGTTTTTGCGGTGAAATCATTGTTAAATACTGTTCACACTGTTCCTCATCTATTTGATATACTCAGCGGAATGATTTCATTTCGCTTGTTGTGGTGAAATGCAATCATTCCGGCATAGTTTTCGGTTAGGTGTCCACACTTGAAACGGAATGAAATCGTTCCGAAATAGTTTATACCCAACATAGTCTAAGTGCGCCAAGATGCTGAGATCGAAAGCCAGAATTTTTTTTTGGATAATTTTATTCTTTGTTGATTGGTCTCCTTCAAGTCATAAAATGTTCCGTCATAGCTTTAATAAGCAGAATCAAATAATTATAACTTATTGCATAGCTTAATGTCTCATATATTGAGAGATTTTAATCACATGACCTCCAATTTTGCCGCACGATACAAGAGCTTTCTTTCTCTCTTTCTCTTCGCATAGCGTTAAACGTCAAGAGAGAAGAAGCCCTGGGAACGAGGTTGAAACTGGGGATTACTAATTATGGTATTTATTATCTAAGGATATATTATCAAAACTATTTTCATAATCGGAATAGTAATTTGTAAAATTTACAGTTTCTAGCACTCTATCATTACAATATGCTATCTTGAAGAGAACCACCACCTTGCTGACCAACACCCACTTTGTGGCCAACATTCTTTGACACTTTTAAAGTGAGTAGATAAACTTTCTGAGCGTTGTTAGCTTGGTGGACTTGTATGACAACATAAACTATAAAGCCTATACATGAAACAAAATTTGAAAAACTTATTATAATCATAAAGCATGCATAATTATTTCAGAACGCTGTTCTTTCAAAAAACTAATTAGAATTCTTGTAGGATCGTATGTGTAATGTTGGTAGACTTAACATTTTTCTGAACAGAAGCCAAATAACGCAGTTACCACTGCTCCAAGAGCTCCAAGCCATCCTAGTATGTATGACCATCCATAATCATAATACGTCATTGTCAAACTAGGAACCTTAGAAGAGTAGATGATTAAAGCGAGTGCCATTGACCCAGCTGCACATATCAGGAGTAACGAAGCTAGAAAACCTTTAATCTTCTCAACAGCTATTGATAATATAGCAAGTATTATACCACCAACAGCAGCAAGAACAGAGAGAACTGCGAAAGCTCTAGCTGCCTTAAGCCAATCAACAACATCAAAAGTGACTTCACTGCATACACTGCCAACGCACACTTTCCACAAGCCTTGAGTTACACTACTGCTAGCTTTTGACTGAATCCATACGTTTCCACCACAACAAGCTCCTAAAAATACGAAGGCTCCAATACTTCCAAGCACAAGCAAGATTTGCATTATCTTTGCCATTGTGATATCAAATTCAAGGAAATCTAAATGAAATATTTTGATGTAGCGAAATAAAACTGTCAAGTTATTTTTCCTAAACTAAATGAGGTTAAGACCTGCAGTAAATACGTTAGACCAACGTTGAAGGCGTTCTTATGGCGTCTTTTTTGGAATACGTTAGACCAATGTTGAAGGCGTTCTTATGGCGTCTTTTTTGGCATCCATGAATATTTTGTTGTTTAGACTCATTATGAACATGTGCTGTTTATCTATCTGTTGAGGGGTAGGGATCGTCCCCAGCCCTTTTTTGTCTTTTTTTTATTTTTATCAACCGAGAAAAATAAAAAAAAGTCAAAAGGTGCTGGGGACGAGCTTGGACGAGCTCTAAACATTCTAATCTTGAACATCTCGTAACAGATAATATTAAGATATGACGTCAAAGTGACGGCATAAATTGATTGATACAATTTAAACGATACAAGATGTTGTAAAGAGTTTGTAAATTTTAATCATTTCATATAACAAAATAAAATAAATTAAAAATATGACTTCGGATGATTTCAAGAAATGACCAATAGGCTATGAAGAAAAAGATGCAGCATCAATTTTTTTAAATCTTTTCTTAAGGCAATTAATGAAGTTTCCCTAATAAAGAGGTGATTAGTATTAACAATTATTTGGCGATTAGGAACCTATAGCCCAGCCGGCCAAAACCTGCTCAAAGTCAGCGAAATAACGGGAAAACAACGTCCTTTGAACGTTGTTCTAACGTTATTTTGCTGACTTTAAACAGGTTTTTGCCGGCTGAAAAATATTTTTCTACATGTTCACAGATTAGATTCCATCAAACTTTTTTGGGCAATTTTTAGTTTTGCCGATATGACGTCATTTTGCTGTTATTTGACAAACACTATTTTCAGACGATGGTAATTTTCTGACTTTCTCACTTCTCAAACATATTTATTTTTAAGTGAACCTATGAGTATATTTGAATTCAGAATATACAACTATTTTTCCTAAATATTTGGGTCCTGGTTGCTTTACCATTACCAGAAATAACAGCAATATTTGCAAAAAGACTTAAAAATTATTTGGCCAGTCGCATTTCTATATTCAAATCAGAGATGCCGTTTTATACGTGATTATTTTACATTTCCGAGGGTTAATATTTCAATTTCTTCAAAATGTATTAACTCCGGATTTTACAAAAAATGAAATTTTACACTTCATAGATTAATTGACATCCATAGTCACAAAGGAGATTTAATGTAACACGCGCTGGCAACTCAAAGCATATCTTAACCAGCGTTAACAGACATAAAATCACGATTCAAGCGATGCGTTTTGTCTTGAATTGCCACAAATAATATATGCTAAGAGTTACAAGACAGCCTTTACATGGACCCCTAAATGAATTTCACTCTGAACGATCTTGCATTTGATAGGTTTCTTCCCTAAATTTCAAGGTCCTAGAAGTTCTACAAAACGTATTTAACAAAGAATCCTTTAACAAAGAATCAAAGAACAATTGATCCTAAATCCCATTTTAGAAGGGATTAAATAAATTTTATTTTTTACAATTGGCGATAAACCCTTCAACCACACATCGATATATTTGAGCATGTTCCCCAGTGGCCAAAAACTTGTTCTAAGTCCACCATAAAGCCCCTAGAACAACGTTTGCGGTTTTACTGCAGATTTTGAGCACGTATTTGCGATTGTTTATCACTCGCCATGTGGATGTTTATTTCATAATTTGTTTATTGATCTATATTTTTATTGTTCTATTCTGCTTTAGTTATATTGCTTACAAATGTTTGTGACAAGAAATATTCGTGCAAAAGTTACATAGATATCGCATGTTTGAAGCTTTGTGGATTAAATTTCAATTTTAACAGCTGTTTTACACTACGAAAAGTTCTATATAAACAAAAAGGATAATATGATACAAGTATTTATACAACTATAGTGAAAAACGGTATTAAGATATCTGTTTACAATGAAAATAAAGGGAGTGTTTTCTCAAGTTTTTTTTTGTCAGTTAATTTATTTTTTTGTTAGCTCTTTTAGAGAATAAAGTTGTTTTGTAAATAAATTTTGAAACAGAACATTGCTTTGTACCGTGCATATTCTATTTGACGCCTTCTTTTATAATAAACCCTAATAAATCATCAATTAAAAGCGGCTATTTTGTTTTTTCGAATTTTAGGTGGATCTTTTATTAGACGCTACGAAGTAATGTTCTATGAATTTATTTATGTTAAATTTTAAACGTAAGAGGAGGAGGGTGTCTAATTATGCAATAATTATGGTCACGTGATCCAAGTTTTAAAAGGGCGTTTGCAAGCAGGCAAATCACACGTTCTTGTAGTGAATTGATTTCTTCGCATCCATGTGAAAAGTGTGTATTCTTTCGAAGCATATAATTTTTGTTCTAAATCTGATTATTACATTCTGTTTCGAGATTCAGAAAGGTAATACTATGCTTTATAACAAATTTTCGGGTTTTCTATGAAATGATGTAGTTTGGTCAGAATAAGGTACCAAAATGAGCAACAATACCAAAATATCCATCATTAAATGACGTCATGATAAAGTGACATCATAATTTTAATGTCAACACAAATATGATGACGTAATTAGTCATTGCTGAAAGTTTAAGGCTATATAATAAATAGTGAGGTTTCAAGAAATGACCAATAAATATAGAAGATCACAATCTATAGCTTTGAAAATTTCAAACATTTGTAAATTAGAAATATACTAATTATGACAAAGTTTCAAGACTTCAACGTTTACACAAGAAAAGTTATTCGAAAAAATATGTCACCCGGGCGGAATCCGTCCCCCCCCTGATTCAAATACGGTTAAGGCCGTTTTCAACTTGGCTTTTACAGTTCTTCGCGGATTGGTAAGAAACATTTTTACCGTACCGACATCTCAAAAAAAATCAACAAACACACATCCGTTTGATTACCGAACCAAATCCATCACGAAACTTCTGCGAATCTCACATAAACACAGGGTTAAGATTAGTATATTGAAGTAAGAAAAAAAACAAAAAACTTACCTTTAGTCACAGAAAATAGATGTGTTCTGATTAAGAACCTGTGAGAAAATGAATCATGAATAAATATTTGATTTATTCAAACCATTATGACAACAAGCGTTGTTGACAACAACCATAAGCATTGTTGACATACCAACAACTTTGTTTACTTTTCAAATTTAAGCAAGCAATACACACCACAACCAAAATGCAAACTCGACACATTTTGTTGCTTCTAGAATCCTAGTACCCAGGCTCTTGGTACAAATTCGAATGTCCGTGCAGTTCGTCTTGCTAATCGAAATTTAAGTATTTTTGACTAAGTTGAAATTCGGAATTTTTACACAAATTTCACCTTGTCTCAAATATTTATGTAAGGGATTGTTAAGGAGGGGGATGAAAGTGATATTATACTCAAAGATTCTAACTTTTCCTAACTTTTAATTTGGAAAAAGATATTCTCAACAATCCTTTAAAGTGTGCTCATATTTTGCATCATAATTTCCAAAAAAATTGGCGAATATATATATATATATACATGTATATTTTCAAATGACGTATGACACTATTGGATTCAAAATTTGTTTCTGATGTTTATTTTGCATAAAAATTTATCTGTGACAGGTTTTTATATCAAACAGTATACTCGTACAAAATACGAAATTTGATATCCAAGATAAGCTTCAGCTAATTATTTTTATGATAAAATGTAGTTAACTTTGGTGTAAATTTGAAAGAAAAATATGCAGTCGTTCAGATTTTATGGAGAGAGATCCTTCATGTCCCCTCTCATTGGATAAAAACTTGCCCAAAGTCCGCAGTAAAGACGCTAGAACAACGTTTTCCATGTTGTTCTAGCGTC
>JAULBZ010007938.1:0-11095 GCA_032360805.1 Neoturris breviconis | reverse complement strand
ACACGTCAATTTCTACCAATGGAATGTCTTCATTTGAATTCCGCGCGGAATTTTACGCTAATGGAAAACGGCCTTTAGTACCGTTGCTTAACGCCTTGAAGAAATTTAGTACCGTTACTTAAAAGGTATTGCTTATTATAATATAAAAAACGTGTATCAGTAGGGCCGACAGGAAAGAGTTCCATACACAATAGTAGTGAGTAGTAGGTTACGGCCATTATGCACAATTGATACGATAGCTACGCAGTGGGCAAAAACTTGTTCAAAGTCCGTGAGTTGTTCCAGCGTTTTTGCCCACAGGGTATAGTATGGCCTAGAAACAAAAAGTAATTCAGCCCAATTTAAGTATTTTCCGAACATTACTACTGGTAGTAAAACTATGAAAAGATGAAAACCAACCCTTTCATTATATTTTCCAATAAATTATGTTTCCAATATCCCACGGGGTTAATATCCAATCAAAATATCACATTTCAAAGACCATATCATATAGATAATGCTGTTGTCTAAATACACACATTATACTGTATTCGCTTTATTAGATAATTATTGTTTATTTTAAACACAAACTTCCAAACCTTACTATTTTACATCGCACGCGCACTGATATAAAAAGAAAAAACAATTAAAACCGAACAAATTGTTTAAATTTTTGCTTTTTATGTTTTCCCAGTCTGAAAGAGAAATTAGAGACATACTGCGTATCTAATGATTATGCCTCTAGCTAAAGAAGCACCTAGCATCGTAGGCTAATATTTTTATTGACTATAGCTACTTAACGTTATAAGAATAGAGAAAATATGACTGAGGCTCAATTACGTCTTAATTTTTCAAAAATTGGAACTGAAGATATATTACGCCTTTTGCAAATAAGATGCATTTTTTTCAATCATGGAAATCAGTATTTAACTTTCACAAACTGGCCAAATAACTCACGAAAATTTACTATCCATAACCCTATCCAGTATGGACTTTTTGGGGCTCTGAATGTATGGGGGGAGCACTTTGTGCCCACCTTCCATAACTTTTGATGGGAACACGCTATAGTATTGAAACTTTCCCGAAAGTTAGTTCAACACAATAATAATTCTTTGGCATAAACATTTTTTTGATGACGTCAATACTTATGATGACGTCATCAGGACCAAAAATAAGAAAGAAAATAAATATTGAATTTTTTTTAACCACCTGTCAAAAGTTTGGTTTCTAAGGTAAAATTTTGCCTAGTTGCCAAAAAATAATTCTGCTAAATGATTCTAGATAAATTATAGTAAATGTCCCAAAATATCTAGTCATAAGAGCCATTTTTCAGAAGTTATGATAAAAAGTTTTTTTCAATTTAATTTTGTGATAAATTGTTTCGTTTGTTTTAAGTTTTGCAATCCACATAACCAGCGAGAAGTAGCGCCAAAAAGATACATTAGTAATCACTTCGGTTATTTGATGCTGTTTGTCAGCACACAGTCGAGTTTTTAATAACAGAACGACCGAATTGTGATGTTATTTTAAGTCTTATATTGCTTTCAAACGTTTATCTTTAAACAAATAGAATTTAATTACCTCAATTCTCAGTGGTCGAAATAATCACTCTGGAGGAGGAATTATTAACCATAGCTTAACCCTATTCAACCTGCGGAGGTGGATTTTACCTCCACGACAGTTTTTTGGATATCTCTGGAAGTAGTAGAGATTTTAAGCAGAAATTCCCCAAGGATTTTATTGGTAATACGAATTTCATACTAGAAATTTGATATCTGATATAAGTGATGTTGCCTTGGCAACCATATTTTCAGTATCTAGTAACATTAAATTTGAAAGAAAAAAAAACGAACAAAAAAATTTGTGAACTTTGGACTATCATTATGACCAATTTTGATTTTGATCAAACAACCGTAATACACTCTGTCAGTTTGAAATGCTGTGACCCTGTTTTTTCCCATTAACAAACCTTTGTAGCTATAATATATTTATACCTTATGTATTCCCAGAATCAGGTCTTTCTGCTATTTTTCAAAAGTGAAAATATATCGAAATATTTAGCCCCTGTTAAGCAACTTCTAGTACTGAAATTTCGGTTTATCCTAAGCAACTGTCGGTATTGGGACCTGACCTTAGTTGCTTATAAAAAAGAGTGTATTATGTTAAAAAAATTTTCAGCTCTCAGAATCTGAAAACAGAATTAAAAACCCTTTTACAATTTTTTTTATTATCAAAATTCAGTGCCAAGACCTGCATCAGATCCTCCATACAAAGAATAATGACGTCAGAAAAAAATAATCAAGTTTCTACCATATTCCTATCATAAATTAAGGAAGAAACCATGCTATGTAGAAGAAACACTCATTACGAGTGACTATTTTATTTCGACCATTGCATCTTAGTTTTCTAGAGTTTTCTCAAACCAGTATTTGAAATAAGAACAGATAATCACTGTGGAGGATGGTTTTCAGCCTGAAGCAATGCTCATGTTTCCTAAATGAGCATCACCAGCAGAAAGCAAGCCTGTAGTTAATAGATTCATAAGGCTCACGTGAAAACGAACGAATCTCTCTAAATATAAGGACTTAAAAACCTTTTTAACATATTTTAAGAAATCGCAGGGAGCACGTTTCCTCCTATCTGATGAATCTTAACCCAGTTTTCTAGATTGTCATACAGTCTACAGGTTAAATTGAGAAAACAGAAAGGAAATCGGGGAAAATTGTAATATCGGAGTGCAAGAATGGAACACGACAACGACCTGCTCAGATTCTCTCGCTTCTCTCTTGGTCATTAAAAAGAAAAACAAAAGTTTATGCCATCTGTTCCACGAGAAGGGCATAGGTTTCACAATTAATGTTTTCTTTTAAATGCCATTTTCATCAATAAAATCTATGTATCCGAAGTGTAAGAAAGTACCTTTACTTAAATAATCCCAGAGAATAAACTTTCGCGAAAATGCCAAAAAACATAGCAAAATTTGCAAAATTTCCGCTCGTAAAAGTTTGTGTTCTTGAAGAAATCCTCTGTAATTCGCGCGAATTATATATAATTCAACCTTTTTCTAATTCGCGAACACATTTTGCCTGATTCATTGAATGTAAATTCCTTGTCAAACTCTACTCGCCTCTACAATTCGACATTTTTTTGTTATTTGAGTCACCTGAGTTCGAATTACAGAGGTCTGACTGGTAGACACTCACCAGAAGTGTTCGGATTAACGGCTTGCACAGCTGGTGGTTTCATAGCTTTCTTCATTTTGTTAACGTCAACTACAGGTCGAAGTGGAACTTGCTTTATGGGACTAGCCACCTAGAAATATAATCTTACTATTTTATTTTATGCTTGACCACCATATTATGGATGAAATATAATTATAATTATATAATAGATACTATTAGCGGCGTCCAAAATAAAATCCAACCAATGACGAGTAATTTTTAAGCATAGCTGCTGGCTACATACTTAAATATGACGTCACCTTTGAGGTGATGTCATAGGTGACGTCGCTTTCAATCAATGCTTAATTTAGAATTCGTGTGAAGGAATTCGCCTAATGGAAATCCGCCTTCCCTCTACCACTCCAATTGGTTGAATTCACAGATATTTTTTGGAATAAGAAAAATGTACCTATTATTACAGTAATTTATTATTTCTCATGTGAGGATTACAGTGCTAATCTAATCTAAGCGCTAGCTCTCACTAAGTTACAACTCATGCATAATTTCTATGTGGTACCAGAAGTATCTGTGTCCCTTAGAGCAAGCGCTAAGATTAGCACTGTAATCCTCACATGAGAAATAAGAAATTTCTGTATCACATATGACCATGTGGGTAAACGAACTCACATTTCCCCGGTTCTGCAGCCAGCAAGATCGGAGTGTGATGTGAGGTCAAACCTCACCAAGTTAAAAATGTACCTGCTGTTTCACTTTAGGAGTCTTTTGCGGTGCTCTGATAGTTCTGATTGAACGTTCAATATCTGTCACAATCTTCTCAAACTTCATACCGCTTAATGAACCCTGTCTCCGTCTATACTCAGCAGCAAAATATTGCAATTGGTCCCTAATTATAAAAAGGATTAAAATAATTGTCAGTTACCAATGTGGAGAAGAGATTTTTTCAGAATATTTTTTGCCCATTTTGGCAATATTCTGAAAAATCTCTCCTCCACAGTGATGACCGGCAGTTATTTTAACCCCTGAATTAAAAACATTTTCTCAAGCAAATTTAATAATGTTCTCTTGCGAACACATTAACAGTAGAATAACTGGGAATATATGAAATAATTAGCTCCTCTTTCACCAAAGTTAAAAAAGGGGGAAATTAACAGTAACATATGTGATATGTGCAAAAAATCTCTCCTCCACAGTAATTATTTGCTCTTATTTTAAGCACTGGATTGCATGATCGTTGACTTCAGCACTCTTCTACACAGAAGTTTACTCAACTAACACTCCTTCACAGGAGATGTTGGCAGTTATAACCAGGCTTGCTCACCTGCTATAATTTGGAAACAAAGAGCCTAATCTCATCACAACACGATCTAACTTCTTCTGTGCTAGTAATTCAAGTTTATCACTATCACTTTTATTTGATGAAGATTCTGATTCTTCTGAATCGCTACTATAACCAGAAGCAGTTGCAATCGAATCACTCTCAGCTTCATCATTAACAATGTCACTCTTAGCCATTACTGATGCTACTGCTGGGGCTTGATCAGGATGTTCTGCCGGGGGTGAATGCTGTTGAATTGGATTGGGTAATTGCGTTTGTGGTGAAACATTCCCACGATTTCTTTGCTGCGCAGCTAATATCATTTGCATACGTTGAGCTTGGATGTGTGGAGGCATGTTTTGAGAAGGCATGCTTTGCGGAGGCATATTTTGTTGAGGCTATAAAAAGAAGAATATCAATAGTAAAAAGCAGAGCAAATGGTTCTAGATAAATTATAGGAAAAGTCCTAAAATTTCTAGTCGTTTAAGCCATTCATTCAAAAGTTGTTTAAAAAAGTCTAAACAACCTCCCAAGCAGGAATAGGGTTAAGCTCAGAATATGAAGAAAATACACCGTTCAGTAGTGATCATTTGTTCTGTGAATAAAATGTTGGTGTTTTTGGATATGATGGTGGACCACGAATAGAAAGAAAAGCATACCATATCAAATGTTAATGTTTTTGAATAGATGGTGGACAACGAAAAGAAAGAAAAGCATACCATATTAAATGTTGGTGTTTTTGGATAATGATGGTGGACAACGAAAAGAAAGAAAAGCATACCATATTACATGTTGGTGTTTTTGGATATGATGGTGGACAACAAAAAGAAAGAAAAGCATACCGCATTAAGTGTTGGTATTTTTGGATATGATGGTGGACAGCGAAAAGAAAGAAAAGCATACCATATTAAATGTTGGTGTTTTCGGATATGGTGGTGGATCAGCATATCTTGCAGGTGGCATACGTTCTAACGGTTGACCATCTTTAACAGCTTGAATTAAAATGATGAATTCTTCCTGCAATATATATAAAAAAACAGTGTTCGAAGTAAGAACAAATCATAATGGAGGAGCAATATTTGACCATAGCTTCAGTGGTCGAAATAAAAGCAAATAATCACCGCAGATGAGGGATTTTTTAACAAAGCTTTGGGTTAAACAGTCTTAACCTATACTAAAAAAAACTTTGTGAATGGGCACTTTAATAGTTTTTTTGCGGGTATTTAATATTAAGTTTTTCGGAATTGAAATCAGATTTTTAAACTACAAAACTTTTGAATTCACGAGAAAACAATAACTAAAAATACAAAAATCATGTTTCTAAAGTTGTTCCTGTTGTCAAAAATTTAAAGACCTGCGAACCATGTTTTTCATGAGAAATCAGCGAACTAATGACAAGGAAAACCCAATCGTGTTAGATTGATCGAAAATATTTATTACAAATAAAAAAAGTTTCAAAAATAATACCTTGTGAGTTTTTATTCTCTTTTGTGGGTGTTCAATTTCGCAAAATCTCCAAAGATTCGCGAAAATTTAGAACCATGAAAATTTCTACCTCAAAGTTTTCTGCTGAAATTTGGTATTCTAAACTAAAATTGCCTAGAGCACATATAATTTTTTGAAAAATTTTACCTCGATATTTAGTCTCACTCATTTATTTGCTTTTTTGAAGGTTTTTAAGCGATAAAAATAGAACTCTTTCACGTGAATCATCCATTAAAATCGTAAGGAGGACCGAATGGTATAAATTGTTTTTTAAAAATTTGCCTCACTTATTTGCCTCGCCCATTTTTATTATTTCTATGAGGTTTTGGTTGATAAAAATAGAAAGATTTACCTATTTTGTAGAGATTTGGTATGTTAAAATGAAATCACCTGGGGGAGAATTGTGCAAAGATTTTCTCTTGTCTATTAGTTTTGCCCATTTCTAGGCTTTTGCGGTGTATATAAATAGGAGCACTATACTTATTCCACTGACATTTTGTCATTTTAACCAAAATCACCAGAAAAATTGAATGCAATAGAAAGGGCTGGGAAATTAGACTGCTGCCCCCATTTTTAGGCTGTAATTTTTTTGGGTCCTAAAACCAAGTTCTTTTGTATTTGGAAAGTTCCAATTATATCAAAGGGATACTAGATGCATTTAATGACACGGGACATAACCAATAATTTTAGTCTTCCTTGGTTGACCAGAATACATAAAAATCTATTTACATTATTATCAGATAAAAAGTAGCAATCCTGCATTTTGCAAAAACAAGTTTATTCAAGTCGTCATTGGATTATTACTTAGAGCAATTATTTTTGCTTTCCTAACATTAAAGATAATATTGATGCCCACAATTTGCACGGGGGGGGGGGGCTTAAAACTGTCTACTTATATTAATATGGTCATTCGGATTTCTGTCTGTCTGTGTGTCTGCAATACTCCTCCAAAATCGCTTGTCCGTTTTCCTTGAAATTTGGCACAGTTGACCAAAATTTGTCTCGCTTATTAATCTCACTAATTTATTTTTATTTTTTTATTTTTTGAAGGTTTCAAATCTATAAAATGTAGAACTGTTTTACATTTTTGGCTTAAATTTGATATTGCCCATTGAAATCATTATGGTGAATAGAATGGTATGAAATATTTTTCAGAAATTTACCTCATTTATTTGCTTCACCCATTTATATTCTTTTTAAGGGGGTTTTGGTTAATAAAACTAGAACCAATTTACCGATGTGGCTGAGATTTGGTATTTTAAACGAAAATCGTCTTCAGGTTTCTTTAAGACATCATTGGATTATTTCTTAGAAAAGTTCTGTTTACCTTAACATTAAGATAGTAACGATGACCGCAATTTGTGTGAGTATTAAAACCAATACTAATAAACTCATCCTAATCTGATGCAAAATCCATCTTATAAGAAATAAACTTGAATATAACTGCTGATCATCACCTGTGGAGGAGTTGAAAACTATATTCAAAAACACTCCTCCAGCAGTTATATCCAGGCTTGTGAAATACAAAAGACTGAGTCCAAATTTGCATGTTTCACACATAAAACTCAAAAAGTTCCTACCTGCATCTTTTCATAAGTATTTTGGAAGTGTTTCTTATAGTCTTCCCATATAGAACGGATATTTTGAGCTTCAGGTACTTGCCTATAGAAATAAACACAAATTTAAAAATGCAGCATGTTCTCTGTACTAGATCATTTCTTTTCTTTAAGCAGCAACTGTGTGTTGTCCTGTAATCATGCCAAATCATGTCCAGTGGACAAAAACCTGTTAATAGTCCATAGTAAAGACGGTGTTCGAAATAAGAGCAAATACTCCTTGTGCAGAGGAGTGATTTTTGAGTAAAGCTTTAAGTTACAAAACCTTAAAGCGTGAAGCTATGCTCAATAATCACTCCTAATAACTTGGTTCCTATTTCGAACACTGATTGAGAAAGATCCTAACAAAGCTAGTCAATACTTATCTATGAAAGAAATCACAATAAAAAGTTTGATTTGCAACAATACTTTGTATGTATCGCAAATCACTGTGGTGGAGTGATTTTTGAGCACAGCTCCAGGCTGTTTTTATGCTAAAAAACCCCTTCTCCACAGTGTTTATTTACTTTTCTTTCGATTACTGCTTTGAATGAAAACTTACGGCCAATATTGCATTTGGTTGATAGTGTTTTGGATGATCGTGGCTTGCTCACGATATTTATTTGTTACTCCATCTTTCTTGACTTCCAACAATGCAATCTAAAAATAATCAATGTTGCATTTGCTAATAATTTGAAACTTTTTTGAAAATGCAAATCTGAATATAACTGCCAAATATCACCTTTGGAGGAGTTTTTTTAGTATAGCTTTGGCTTTTAAGCTGAAAACTACTCCAAATCACTCCTCCAAATCACTCCTCCACAGGTAATGTCCAGCAGTTATATTGAGGCTTGAAATGATGAATAGAATAAAAGATTAATAAAAACGCTGGATAAAACAAAGAGTAACAATAAGAGCAGATTTAAAAGTTAGCTATCATTGTCATGTTCAAAATAAGAAACAATATGCAACCATGGGAGACAACTTGGTTTACATTTCATCGTGATCTCTTCGGTAAAAGAATAATTAACAAATCTCAATTTCTTACCTCTACTTTTTGTGCTCTTTGTGATTGATGCGTTTGACTACAAGTCAATCTTTGCATAATTTCTTCTAGCTCATGCTTTTCAACCTCGTGTTTTTTTCTAGTGGAAAAAATTAAGGTGAAAAAGAATTTTACTCATTTTCGCACTACGGATAGTAATCATATATATCTGATAATTGAGCCAGAAAATAAACTGTTGGGTATCATTATCTATGCCGAAAACTATACTAAAACACTCCTCCACAGGTGATGCACAACAATTATTTTGAGGCTTGTACCATAGCAGTGTCTTGAAATGAGGGCACTGCCTATATCAATATGAAAATGCTCAATATATATTTTTTAGATAAATCACAAATCTGCAAAATAAATTGTATTGTATTGTTTTATTCTCTAAAATAGCTACCAAAAATGATGTATAAACCCCATTAAAAGTACTAGTACAAGTTACCTCATATCTGTATTTAGTTGTGCCAGGCCATCTATCTCTGCATTTCTTTCAACCAACACTCTTTTGTATCTGAATAAAGAAGAAAATAACTAATTATAGTGCTAAACTCATATTATGGAGCCTATTACTCCGAAAGCAAGCTCATAGATTTTTTTTACAAATAGCTGTTGTTTCTTTGACATTTTGAAAGGAAGCGGTCCAAATACGAGCAAATAATCGCTGTGGGAGTGACTTTTGAGTTATCCCCTCCTCCACAATCATTATTTTATTCTTATTTTGACCACTGAAAGGTTAATCAAAAGTTATGAAAGTAGCTCGCCAGACCAAGTGAAAGTAAAACCAAGCATAGCTACACACATTTTACATCATAGCATTAAGTATACACTAAATAAAATCGATCTCAAAAAATATCTTTGTCTGTCTGTCTGCACTACTTCTCCAAAACCGCCACACTGTTTACTTGAAATTTGGAATGTTTGTTCAAAATCACTTGGCGCAACTTTTAGGCAAAATAAAAAGGTGCCTCGTTCATGTGTCTCGCTCATTTTTGGGGAGGGATTTTGATCCGTAAAAATAGTAGAACCGCTACATGTTTTTGACTGAAATTCGGTATTCTAAACCGATCTCACCTGGAGGACTGTAAAAATAGAACCGTTATGTTATTGAATGAAATTTGGTATTCTAATCTGAAATCGCCTTCAGAACTTTATGATATAAGACGGGTTTTTTTAAATTTTAAATTTGCTCTGCTCATTCGCTTTGCTCATTTTTAGGCTTTTTTTTGGGGGGGAAGGGGGGGCCTTTTTTTTCCAGCCCAATAAAAATAGAGCGCTTTACGTTTTCTGTTGAAACTTGGTATTCTAAACTAAAATCAAAAAATGACAAAAAATGACAACATGACATAATTTTATGAAACATTTGCCTCTCTTACTAGACTCGCTCATGTTTTATTTTTGAAGGTCTTTGACCGATAAAAACAGAACTGTTTTATATTTTCTGCTGAAAATTGGTGATTCTTTTGAAAAATTTGCCTCGCTAATTAGGCTCGCTCATTTTTTGCTTTTTTGAAGGTTTTTAATCAATAAAAACAGAACCGTTTTACATTTTCAGCAGAAATTTAAATTCGCATGGATAACGAATGGTATAAAGTATTTTGAAAGTTTTGCCTTACTTATTTGCTGTGCCCATTTCTATTCTTTTTGAGGAGTTTTGGTTGATTAAAATAGAACCAATTTACCTAGTTGACTGAGATTTGGTATAATAAACTGAAATCAGTTTCCAAATCTCTACACATATGTGAAGTAGCTAATGCAAAATGATTTGGTATATTAAACTGAAATCACCTGGGGGAACGTCCACAATTGATGCCCATAATTTGAGGGGGCTTAATTAGGAATAGATATACTTTTTAATGTTTTACAAAAACACTCCTCCACAGGTGATGTCTGACTGTTATGTTGAGGCTTAGATCAGTATAATCAATGTTAAGATTAATCTCCATTAGGCAAAAAATTTGCCGCGAAAGCCAAAAGAAGACTTTCCATTTGTAGAAATTGATGGCGTTAATTTCTAACAAGTGAATGACTTCTTTTGGTTCTCACTGCAAATATTTCGCCTCATGGAAATCAACCTTTACCTGAGGAAATTACTTAAAACATGAATTAAGAGCAACAATCACTGTGGAGGAGTGACTTTTAAGCTGACTATGCTAAAAATCACTCCTCCACAGTGCTTACTTACTCTAACTTTAAGAACTGTTAAACTTACTCCTCTTCTTTTGCTACAATTTCATCACATCTCTTTTGCATATTTTTTATTGATGTATTCAATTCTTTCCTTTCATTACTTAGCTTCTTCATTTCACTTTCATTGGATTGTTGATTACGCATACTTTCTTTACGTAATTTCTACAATGAAACAAATAGACATTGATATTGTATAGTGAAAATAAACTTTTCGAATGTTACCTAAAATTTAGCCAATGAGATGTGCGTCACGTGGTTTAGTCACCTAGTTACTCTTGCAACAATTGAAATACCATAG
>JAULBZ010007937.1:0-11096 GCA_032360805.1 Neoturris breviconis | reverse complement strand
AAGGCCACATCACGCTGACTCAACACTGTTGGTCATCGATTCAATGCTGCATCAATGCTGAGTGACCTTGATGTCCAGTAGAATGTACATTTTAGAAAGCCTTTACATGGACCCCCAAACGAATTCCACCCTAAACGGTCCTGCATTCGACCGGTCTCTTCGTATGAAGAAACCAATCAATTGCAAGATCTCCGGGGTTAAACCCATTCAGGGGTCCATGCAAAGGCTGCCTCAGATGGAACATTAAAAATTAAAACAAAAATTATAATAAATGTGTATATAATATTTTAGCAAGTATTTGTAATTTGTCACTTTTTTTTATTTTTTAGTATTAAATTTAAATTATATTCATATATGTGATGCGTGATGCGTGTATAGATGCGACAAAGTCATGTTGGAAAATAAAAACACAAGTGTTTTTAGCAACACATCCGTAGAGCTTTTGATCTTTACTTCGGTCATCATCAATACTGCGTTATACAACGAAATTCAACGTTTTTCTTTATTGTTTCCAAAGTTATAAAAGAAAATTTGTGTCAGCGTTTTTTCAAATCACCTTATGACATCATAATTTGTGATTATGACATCATAATTTGTGATATCATAAGTAGGTTTCAATTTCTTAAAACTGAAATATCTTGAGAACGAAAAAAGATTTTTAAAAAATTTAAAAAGACTTGTTAAGCACTTTCTTATCCTCTACAACATATCCAAAAATATTTTTTTACCCAAGTATCCCTTTAAATAAAGTCCCTTGCGGTGGAGATTCTTAGTCTTATTCAAACAGTAACTGAATTGATATAATAAGACGCATTGTTTATATGATGATCTTGATCGATTGTTTGCGTATTAAAACGTACAGAATATAATAGATCAGATTTTTTGTTACGAAAAAAGTTAATATCATTTTATGAATAATCATTTTCTATGAAGGAAAAAAGTGTAGAAAAAAATAAGAGCAATTTGTAAAATGTTAAAAGTATATATATTTATATATTTTTTGCATTGGGATTGAGGTAAACCGTTTAAAATCACGATTCACCCGGATAGGGCTAACATAAAAGTAAACATAAAATACGCATAATATCTTTAGGATCATAAATCTGAAATAATGACAAGTAAATGATTCAAATTCAAAACTGTTGTTCACAGCCGTCTGTCTGTGTTTATTCTGAACAGGCAATATGCTACGATAGCAATTATATAGCGTATGCACTGAACAAATTGGACAGGGGGAGTATATAACAGAAACTCTACAAGAGAATTCTAAGCTTTCGTCTATGACACGAGATAGAAAAAACAACAACAAAAGGATAGATAATAAAGCTAGCTACACGGATTGGGTCATTTTTATCTCGTTGCTTTTAACCTGAGCAGGAAAATCTTCACTTTATCACTTCTTCAATTACTACAAAGATAAACTTCTTTTCGATCATGGGACAATAAAAAAAGAAAAAAAACCTTCAATTTCAAATCAGCTGCCTTCTTGCTGAACACCACGACGAAAATGACGAAGCAGTGCTGACTTGAAATTGAAAGAACAAAAAGAGGTAAATGAACAAAAGTATTGACAGCAAAAGTTTCTTATAGCCGGTTTATATCTGTGCTTTTTCTAACTAAAGTGAAAGTTAAACTCAAACTTCCATCAGATTGCTCCAAACTCTTTTCGCAGAGAAACTTAATAAGTAAAAGCGCTTTGTATTAGAACTTGGAACCCGCACTGACCGTAACAAACAAAACACACTCGCCAAGTTTTGGTGTGTATTTTGGAGCCAACTCGACCAGAATCAATGCCTCGATTTCACTTACTAGTATCAGGTTTCAACACGGTGCTGTATAAGCCGGATTGGCGTGATTCGTTGCAAGAATTCGTTACAGAAGGACTGAAGGAAAGAAGGAAGCAGACAGGATCGGTATTTTAAACAATCACTGCCTTTAGCTAGACTGAATTAATTACTTATCACATGTCCTTGGTAAAACTTTTTAGCAGGTTAACCAATCCTGTGTATTCCTTCGAAACTATAAGCTATATTTTGCTATTGCAGGCGATCCATTCTGTCCCGAAGCTTCTAGTTCTGTTTTGATTTAAGCTTGTCATTAAATATCCAATTACTGTAATTATATTCAAGATGGCGTGCTATATGAATATGACGCGCAATATTAATAGCTCGTCAAGTACATTGGTATGAGCACGTCCAATACATTGGGATAAGCACGTCAAGTAATTTTGCATGAGCACGACAAATTAAAACTATTACATAAATATGAAGAAGCTCTTCTTATATTCTCATATCAATCTAATTATTTTATTGACCACAACACGTTGTAAGGTAAGGATGGTTATTTTTTTATTTATTTTTTTATTTTTAAATATAACATGTCGACATCAGTTTATGGAAAGTGAGGGGCCGGCATTTTCAGATTGGCTACCTAACACAATAGGTTCTATTGATATCGAAAAATATTATGGAACATTTTCTTGTACAAAGTAAATAACAGAATATTTTCTGGACGATCTGGTTTGCCCAGGCTAACCCGAGTTTGTTTTACAGTAAAAGGCCAAACAAGACAAGGTCAAAAAGTTTCAATCCATGTAATGTGCATACTATGTCTTCGGACCAATGCAAGTGTAATTTGTTGTAATGCTGCCAATAATATCAAATATTGGATTTGGCTCAACGTTTCCTCCTCTTCGACAATAAGAAAGTAAATATACAATCTTGGACATAAAATAAGATACACTTTACAAATTTTGACGCACAATACATGCCATAAGTAAAAGTAAAAGACTTTTTCTCTAATTTGAAATTTTGCATTTTTGTTGGAAACGTATTAAAAGTCAGTAAAGCCCGGTTTGACCGGATAACAATTACAGAAATGCCGAAATTTAATCAGCGCACTCCTGATACAAATAGGGTTAAGCTGGATTTCTACATAACTGGATTAAGACCAAACTGATTTGCTCTTACAAATCTATGTAAAAGGAATACTCGTGATCACTAGAAACCAGACCAAATCGGGACCTATCTGGACTGGTTTTAAGTGAACCAATAAAATTGTTTGAAAGCGATCCGATCAAGTCCAGATCCAGATAAGTGGGAATCAGATTTTAACCCTATTAGACATGGGCTATTTCGGTTCCAAACCATAAGGGGGCATATTTATTTCCCGACCCGCTAACCCATGTCATGAAACTTGGTACACTTATAGAACAACATAGCATTACCTTTCTGAATCTCGAAACAGAACAGAAGTTATAGGCTTCGGAAGAATACACACTTTTCAAAACAAAATTCATATCATAGCAAAACTTGATGACGTCAGCTGAAAATTAACTATGCTAAAATCTTTATTAGATGTTATGGTATTACCCTACCAAGATTTATGATTGTACGTTAAGCCAATCGTGAGATTGCAAGGCGGGCGGGGACGGAATCCGTCCCTATTTCAAATCCAAAGCTCGACCCAAATAGGGTTAACCCTATTAAACCTGGAAAGCGCCCACACCATTTTCATTTGGCGGTAACCTTTTTTTACCAATTGTATGGCATTGAATTTTTGTGTCTTTTCCTAACTTTTATTACGGATTAGAATTATGAAATATGTTTTGGATATTTACTTCATTATTACCGGGGGTAACTTAATTTTTAACAGGGGGTAACTTTTTTAAAAATACCCAAATTTTGTTAAGACCCGATTTTACATTTTGAAGAAAGCAAATGCATTGTTGCTGATGACGTCATAAAAGTTACCAGTAACGTCACTATGTCAATATTCTATGCCAAACTATTTGTATTGAGTGTTTCTGTAAGTGTGTCAAGTTTCATGTCAGAAAGGCTGGTGGTTCAAAAATAAAATTACAGGGCCATTTTTACGGCATTCTAAAGATTAAAAGTCTAATTTTACTGATGACGTCATATTACGTACCAGTAACATCACTATGCCAATGTTTTTGTGTTATGGTGTTTTTATTGAATTGTTCTATACGTGTACCAAGTTTTATATCATTAGCACTAGTGGTTTGGGCATATGCATGCGGTGATTTAATATTGATTTTAATATGTATTTTTGTAGATCGCTTACATATATTTACAATATGGCAACAACTGCTAGGCAAATAATGGTATTAATTGGGAGTGTAGTAGCTTTGGTATTACTTGGCTCTGCGTTTTGTGGAAGAGAGTGGATAACAATTGACGATTCAACTGTTGGATTATGGGAAACTTGCGATGAACGCAAATGTAATGCACTCGGATATTCTGTTGTAGGTTGGATGAAAGCATGCAGAGCTTTTGCTGCGCTTTCCATCATTTCTGTGATAATGGCGATCATTTTTGCTATACTTTACTTAGCATATCCAGGTATGGAAGCTTTTATTGAATCGATATTTTTGTTTGCAGCTGCTTCTTTCATGGCTCTTGCGTTAATATTATATACCATTAAGACAGATGAGGCAACTTTCGATTTTGAATACGGTTGGTCATACTTCATTGGTTGGGTTGGATTGGTTGTATCAATTGCTGTGGGGACAATGAGATGTGTCGCAGAAAAATGTTAAATCAATAAATCGAGTTGACTGTTATATAAATCATTTAATTTCTTATGCGAACATTTTAAATACTTTCTAATGGGAATATTTTACTGAACCGTGCAGAGCAATTAGAAACTTTATGGGGGTACTTTTGTGATTCGTTGATATAAACAGATCACTCTACCGGCACATGACGTCGTAACAATATAGGAACAACGTTAAAATAAAGTGGTGACGTCGTTTTGACGTTGTTACGACGTTATGTGCCTATTGGACTGTGTATATTATTTTAGCATGTATTTTGCATTATTGTTTTTAATTATATTTATATTCACTGCTATGTCTAGATAAACTATAAAAATATTTTCTTAATGTATTCGTTGCAGTCGCTACTAATATCGTCCCAAGTATCATGTTGTAAAAGCAAGGCAATTCCAAGATCTCCTCTACTTTTGAACAGCTGTAACCCTATTCCTGCTGGCCTCCTTTTGAATGAATGGCTTTTCCTATAATTTATCCACCACCAGTTTTCACTTGATAACTAATTAATGACGCTATCAAAAAAATAATTGTACCAAAATGTTAAGTACGTGTTGACCTAATATTCTGGAAAGTTTCAACAGTACCGCATGGTTATATCAAATATTATGGAGGGGGGATTGAAACAACCACCGCCACCTCTCCTCCTCCAGTATTGAGGAGCCCCCCAGTATTAATAGGGTTAAAACATCTAGCATGAATAGAGTTACCCCCTCTTTAGTGCTAAATAATTTAATAATTAGCAAAAACAAGAAGATACCGTAATAGAGTTATCCCCTGAACATAATAATAAATACTAACATAGTGAATGTCTTTATACGCCTATTAATTGGACTTCTTAACGATACACTCCATGTGTATAATCCCTTCAATTTCTTAACAAACATATTGTACTACCTCCCCCCATACGCTACCCAAAAGGGTACTAGACATATATAAACTCATGGCCTTTCTTTAGAGATTTTATGGTATTGAAACATTGGTTGTATATAAAACTATTTAACATGAATGAATATTATTTGTACGTAGTCGGTTTTGATAACTGAGTACTGCAAATCTGTTAAAAGCAGATCTGAAATCATCAGAAATGATATGAGATTATATTTTGCGGATTTCCCCATTTTTCTTTTGATATTTTAACAGATTTTAACAGATTTATTAACCATCGGGTTATTCAATTTTATTATTATACCAAAAACAACGAGTTAGCTAAAACTGAAAATCTGCAACCTGCCCAAATCTGTGTATTTTTTCAGAATTTTAAAAGAACGTTTTTGCAATATAATTGTTCTAGATTATTAGTCTGCTTATCATTTTTTAAATATCCTGCTTTAAATCAGACATTGATTATAACTAAGAAATATTTACAGCCCCTTTCCATGCAGATGGAGATTTGGTCAGATTTTCCCAAAAATTTGGTCCCAAAACGCGAAAAAGTACATTTTTATCATATATTTGCTTTCAGTTAAAGAATTGGTCTGATCCTTCCAAAAGTTGAAATGTAAAATAATTGCATTTTCCAACATTTCAAGACATTTTCGTCATATATTTGTTCTAGGTTATGCCGAATGCTATTCTATGTACATCATAGAAACTGCCTCCATCTGCAGTTTCGGATTTGGCCGAAATTTGGTCCCAAAATACTAAAAAGACATGCGGTATTTTCCAAAACTATAAATTTGTTATAATATCCTGCTCTGAATAGCCGTGGGGCACAAAGTGCCCCCCCCTCCATAACTTTTGATGGAGCCATGTTGCAGTGTTGAAACTTTCCAGAAACTTAGGTGACCCTTAATTAACATTTTAGCCAAATAATTTTTATGATGACGCCATTACTAACGATGACGTCATAATTGAAAAACAGGTGGTGCAGAAAAAGAAAATTTAGGTAATTTTTTTTTTTTGCAAACTATATATCAAAATTATTTTCAAGCAAAAATACGAAGAAAAATTTTTTTTTTTGCATTTTTTTTTTACCACCTGTCAAAAATATGGTTGCTAGGGGAAAATTATCCCTAGTTACCAACTTTTACCAACCAACTACCAACCAACATTTTTTCAAAATGATCCTAGATAAATTGTAGGAAAACTCCCAAAATTTGTAGTCATATAAGCCATTCATTCAAAAGTTACATATAAAAGTTTAGCAGGGGAAGGGGGCCACTTTGTGCTCCCCCCCCCGGCCTGAATAGGGTTAAGAACAAACCAAATATCTGTGATACAGCTATATAAACAAATAATTCCTACATAATGAAAACAAATAATTCGTTTAACTGCGAAGAGAGGAAGCTTACTTATCATTCTACTCAAATCATTGAAATGGTATAAGAAACATGAAGCGGATCTTTATGGTGTTTGTGCATGTACCACAGCGTTATGTAATGCTATATTAAATAAAATTAAACTTCCTTGATTAGTATATTCCTATATCAGATCAAGTAGCGATTAGTATATTCCTATATCAGATCAAGTAGCGCTTATCACTAAAATTTAATGGATGTAACAAACAAACAAAAAAATAGATAATGTCGCCCCTTTAAATGTCTTACCGTCTATTCTAATAACTCACACTACTCCGTATGTGTGATTTAATAAAATTTGAATAACATTGATTGAGTAATTATTTTATTGTACATACAGATTGAATTGAGTAAATTATTAAAAATATATTTTTCGCGTTGCGTTAGTTTTTGTTAAAATTTTCTCTTTCGTTCTTTACTAATTTCTGCATGATTGAATCACGAGTAAACACTGCGGAAGTAGTAATTACATAATTATATAGCCTGTTTCGCAGACCCGCCCCGCGGCAAAAAAGTGCCGTTTTCTCGCCAGACGTCGAGTTTGTAGTACAGGCTAATAATTATAGTGACGCAATGTAAATCTTGCTTCTAATTCTGCATGGTTTTGACGAAGTATTATTTCGGAAGTGATATTGTGCAATGCAAGCTCATTTTCTGCCTAAACTTCTTCGTCGCGTGCAGCTATTAAGGCATGTTTTTTGTGCTGTCTGCGATGGAGATTGTTTGGTTTGCATGTATTGATTAAAGTATTTAGTTGCTTGGTTGTACAAAGTTTCATTTGGTGTTTAGCAAGAGAGAACAATGTTACGTTAAAGGAAAGGATATAATATAACTTCATTTGTTTATTTGAGATCTTTGAATTATTGATGTTACCAATCCCAGTGGGCACGCGACGTCAAAAATGTGTTTCGTCTTAGTCAATGTGTCAAACTGACCGAGTTTCGGGTGCAACAGATAACAGGAAGTGCTACTTCGGATTTTATCCTATGACGTCATAGAGCGTGGTCAATTGTCAAACATTTTGTCAGTTATTTGATTTCAAATAGTTGATCATGTTGACAAATATCAAGACCTGTCCGGTCATGAAAATAATGTATTTACAGGGTCCGCGGTTTTTATGGGGTCCGGTTTTTCTAGGGTCTGGTTTTAAGGGGTCCGGTTTTTAAGGGGTCTGGGGTCCGGGTCTGGGTCCGGTAGGTAGATGATGCCTGCACCACAGCGTTATGTAATGCTATATTAAAAAAAATTAAACTTCCTTGATTAGTATATCAGATCAAGTAGCGCTATCACTAAAATTGAATGGATGTATATGTATAATACATAATGACATTTTTGTTGTTTTAAGCCTGTCATTAAATGTCCATTTATTGTTGTTATATTCAAGAAGGAGATTTATGTCATTAGCATATCCATATCTTTTCTTATATTTCCGTATCAATCTAAATATTTTATTGACCAACACGTTGTAAGGTAGGAATGGTTATTTTCATTTATTTTTTCTTCTGTTCTTCTATTCCTTTTTTTTATTTCCTTTTTTTATTTTTAGAAGTACACAATGTGAACATCAGTTTATGGAAAGTAAGATGCTAAGGCTTTCAAATCGGCAACCTAAAACAATAGGTTAAGGTCCAGGAAAACAAATCCAACATCTCATCCAACATTATTGGACGATGTTGGATGAAATGTTGGATGGAATCATGTATCGTTTCCGCTCTTTATCCAACATTACATCCAACAACATTTCGAAACATTGTTTGCAATGCAATATCTTCCTTTTTATGCCACAAAAAAACTATTGCATACACTGCATGAAATCTTAACTCATTTTTTATTTTGTGGAAAGTTTAAATTTCCTCACATTTCCTCACATTTTTGTTAGAAATTAATTAATTCTCATTTCCACATGTGTGAAAGTTGAACTTTCCATTTTGGAAATGCGTGGAAATTTGAAATTTCCACACTAATGGAAAGTTAAACTTTCCACATGTGTGGAAATGCGTGGAATTTTGATATTTCCATAATAATAGGAAAGTTGAAATTTCCGTATGCCAGTGGGCATACATCGTCCTAAAGGCGTCCACAGGTTCGTCCTTCCGTGTTATAAATAAGACGTCCAAGCGACGTGCAAATCCGGACCAAAGCAAATTAAAATATATGGACTTGTACAAACGTTGCATGTCTGTAGTAGATTATTTTTATAAGCAACAACTGAATAAAATTTGTACTATCCATGAACAAGATCCAAGTATAAAATATTTTTAATTGAGTAAATGTTAATAAAACTGAAACTAACAATATATATGGGCGTATGCTGGAAACAAGCAAATATCACATAAAATCATTACGACCTTCGTGTCCGGTCTTCCAAGCGCTTACAGTACAATGTCAAAGAGAGAAGAAGACCTGGGAACGAAGTTGCCAAGAGATGTTGCTGTTCTCAAATTTATTTGAATCAAAAATTCCTGTTTATGGAGATACCACCATCAGAGCTTGCTCCTTTTTTACTGATTCAAAATATTTTCTAAAAAGGAGAACTGGAAAAGATAAACTTTTCTGACAACAGAAAAGTTGGATACTATAGATCTTGGCTTATAACCACCTGTCATAAAAGCTTTCAATCCCTGCAAGTAGAATTAGACAGCGCTGAATACCATATTTAGTAGTATAGTTATAATCATTTTGGACATTATAAAAAAACTCAGTGGGGAAAAACTCTGTTCAAAGTCCGTAGTAAAGATGTTAGAAAAACGTCTTCGAGGTTATTCTAGCGTATTTACGGCTGACTTTGAACAAGTTATTGTCCACTAGAATATTTGAACATTATTTAGTGCATAGGTGATAATGCATAACGATGTTTTTCTTATTATCTATTTCTAAATGACACCTTTGGGAATGCAATATAAATGTCTTCGTGATAACAAACACAGTGAATTCTTCAAACTTTCCACGTATTTCCTCAGATTTCCACACGTGTAGAAATGTGAATTTTTATGCAGTGAATAGTATTTGTAGCTAATTCTTTTTAAAAAAACAACGTCATCATGTTTGACATATATTAATCTTAAAATACGTATCAGGCAGGGTTTACTATTTACATTAAGTTAACCCCCCGTTATTTTCATTTTAGTTTCATTAAAATTATCTTATTTTTTACTAAACTTTAGAGGGTGGTAACCTTTTAAATAATTTATCTAGAAATAAATTGCGATATGGAATATAAGTCATTAATTTTCTGTGTTCTTTAAAGTCGTTACCTTGACAACAATCTTTTCTAAAAAAATGTTTGCGAAAATTCTCTTTTAGTATTTTTAGGTTTTACGTAAAACAACAAGAAAAAAAATTCACGAAAAAAAAGAGATCTCTAGGGGAGGGAGGTGTTAAGGAGACCCTAAAAAGCCTAGTGTTGATAGGGTAATATGATCTTAAAATATTCACATAATATAACACATGGTGTCTTTATTATTATCTTTAAATTCATATTAACTTTTTACTCAACATAAGTTCTAAACACACATGTTTACAAGTGAGTAATCAGAGATGTTTATTAGCATGTTAATGAGCTCATTAAAATGTTTTTTGTAATTTTCTCCCGTTTAAATATATATGTCAGGTTTTTTAAAGTACTTTTAAAAGATATGAAAAAAACTTTTTTTGAAAATTTTATGAAAAAACCCTGGGACCGTCCTTAAGCCTAAAAGATTAAGAAACATTTTAAAAAACCTTTAGAACCAAAAACCTTATTTTTTGGTGCCCAAAATAAGTGCTACACACTTCGTCAGTTTTCTTATATATTTAAAAAAACGCATAGGGGAATACTTTACATATTTTTGTGATTGTTACACTGCAGTGCACAAAAAAGAAGTTATTGCATTGCATCCAGTTCTACTTTGAGCAGCCAATGCCTCATCTCCATGGAATTGTGAATAGGTCTGTGAATTGATCTCCAACTAAAACATATACACGCTTATTATAGTTGACTGTATTTCCTTAAATCTTGAAAATTTCCACTTAGTTGCGATATTGCTATATGGTGACAAATGCAAACTTCTTATAACATATTCTATTACTTTTTTGTTGATTTCTTTTTTCTCCTTTTTTTTTTGAACCATGGATAACTAATATAAAATTTATTATGAATAGTATATACATTCATAGTCACAAGAAGGGGTAGTCTGGAAACACGGGCCGTTTATTTTGATATTTCATTGTTTGCCGAAAGTATGTTG
>JAULBZ010007936.1:0-11096 GCA_032360805.1 Neoturris breviconis | reverse complement strand
GTAATCTCGATTACCCAACCATTAACAACAGATGAAACTAATCATGAGTTTGTAGCATCAAGTCAAACTCGAATGATAAAAAAAAACTCGAAATGTTATAGAAAAACTCGAAATTAAGCCGGCCAATGGCTCTTTAAACAGCGCGTGTACGCCTATTATAGAGTTGATATTTATTTAAGCAAACATGGTCATTGGGGAATTCTTGTTGTTTTCTTGTGGTGCCAAACTTTTTGTACCATTATTGTTCTAGTTTTTTTATTATAATAAACTCGTTTATAAGAAACCTTCATCTAAGATCTTCAAAAATTAAGAAACTTTTAGTACTACAAATATTTTCCAAGTTTAAGGATAGGAAACTTTTCTCTTGTCATTAGTGAATGAATTAACCAAATAATACTAATGGAGTGTGTAGATCATTTAGCCGTTAGCAAATAAAATAAATAAAGCACTTAACGTGGAGTCAATATAACAAAACGATAATTCTTCCATTTTCTATAACATCAAAACAGCTACTTTCAGATTCTGGGAAGTGATTCGCACATGTCCATCTCAGCTATATAACAAGCAGCGTTCAAAACAAAAGACAAAAATGGCAGTTCCAAAAGGTTCAAATGTCCTTTGTTATTATTTTTGGCCCCAAAAAATAGAAAAGATCAAGGCATGCCATTGTATATTTATATATTTTCTGTAGACATACAGAGATAGTTAAATTAAATAAAAGCTTGAATAAGCACAACAGTTATAAACCATCACACATTTACATTCTTTCGAGCTTTAAAAACATCAAAAACATGTTTAGACAACCCCACCAACTTATGAAAGATTAAGAACGTAATCAAAAGTTTATTTGATGCAACGCCACTAAATATAAAACACAGAAAATACACCAACAAGTCCTCCAAATTTTCGCTTTGAAAGAATTCAGCGAAAATCCTGAATTTCTCTGGATTCATTTCAACCAGTTGACAAAATATAACTTCGGAAATCATCTAGATCTTTCCATAAAACAGGTATACTCTATTTGAAAATAGAAAATAATATCTTTCCACTATCGAGGGTATAAATTGACAAGAGGTAGAAGAAACGTCGCTTCGAGCATTTCGTTGACGCCATCTTGGATTTAATTTACTATTACGTGGGACTTGCCGTCGTCATTATCTACCCTTTGAGAACCAGATCATACAAGAAAGATAACGCATTGCGTCCAAACTAAGAGCAGATAGCGAATGGTCGAAATGGTAGGCTAAATATACGCTAGACAGTTAAACATTCCAACCGGAATCGTACTCGCAAGGAACTTTTTGTCAAATGAAATGTGTTCGAAATCGGTGTTCGATTTCAGATTGACATTTTAAGTTTAAAGAAATAATAAACATTTTAAGTAACTTTTAGAATTAAAAACCTCATTTTTAGTGCCAAAAATAAGAAACTTTCAGTACTACCCTTCGCAGGTTTCCCATAAAAAAGAAATAAAAAAAAATCGTGTACTATGGAGCGGAATGTTATAATAATACTTTTATTATAAGGTGTTTCCCTATGAAGTTATACTGGCGCCAAAATTCGAGTTGTCAAGTCGATTAGCCGGATATCAGGTCAAAAATAAGGTCGGAAATCAGGTCGACTAGGCGAAAATCAGGTTGACTAGGCGGAACTCAAGTCGACTAGTCGCAAATCAGGTCGACTAATCGGAAAGTAAACGAGGCTATTTGTCTCACTTAGTGAATATTTGGTGATATTCTTACTTGAAAAAGGAACATCGGTGATGATCGTACATGGTTTAAACGTTCCACTGAACTGACCACACTTCTTGTGAAGAGACAGGCAGCATGTGACTTTTTTATAATGATACCTGCTATAGATAATTTAGATGATAGGTAGACTTTACTTTCTACCTACCATTAAAAAATCAACAGTACCACGTGTTTCTTATTTAGATTAATGTATTTTATGGTTGGCGGCAAAAACCAGCCAATATCATGTAAACCGTCTTAAATATCAAGATTCCATGTAATATAAGCACCAAATTATTTTGTTTCTAATTTTGCGCTTAGTCTACTTGAATTCCGATTAGTTGACTTGAATTTTGCCTAGTCGACCTAATATCCGACTAGTCGACCTGATGACTTGAATTTTGGCGCCAATGTAACTTCATATTTTCCAGCCGGCAAAAACCTGTTCAAATTCAGCAAAATAACATTAGAACAACGTTCACAGGTTTTTAACGGATCATGCTCGGGCTCACTTAGTATTTCCCATTTAGCCTGCTTTATTCTCGTAAAGAATAAATTTTCGTGCGTATTAACTTTGGTCATAGATATATTTTCGTATATCTATGCTTTGGTGGAGCGAAGTGTAAAACGTTTTATTGTGCGTATGAATTCTATATCACATATGCACTTTGTCCATATTTCTTGTGATACCGAGAATTTTCGTCAATCGTTCGCTCATTTCGTTCGTTATTTTAATCGATCCAATCAGTCGTTGGATATTGTATTTCACTAATTTAATAAAGATGGGACAACCTCAGCTTTGACAAATTTTAAGATTCCAACTTCAAAATATGTTTACCATGTTATTTGAATTTTATTCGCACATAGGGTACTATTGATAATCGTGCTTTTATTCTCCATATCGTAGGTTGTATTACATTAATTACAGAACCTGTAACTAATCATCTCAAACTTCAAGTATTCGTGCATGGTCCATTGCGAGAAGCTTTAGTCAAGAATATCAAAATATATGTAAAAAAAGCCAAAGATGACAAAGAAAAAAATCTTTCTAAATTGTTGGCAACCGAAGATAATAAGAGCGTGTTGGATTGGTACTGCAAAGAGGGTGCAATCAACAATAAACAATGGAGCAGCGTATCAGAAACATTAAAGGCAAATGCATTTGGATCGCTACCAGTAAGAGTTGTTCTCTTTATCATTGAAGTAATTGAAGTGCATGTTCCAAATAATATTTATAAGATGGCAAGGCAATTCTGTAATGAAGTATTACGCATTAATTCCTTTGAGCAAATGCAATTGGACACAAATAGATTTAATTCACGGTGGGAAACAGGTCAGACAATTTTAAAATGGTTGGATTATCAGGACCAAGGAATGAACGAACTATCAACTAAAATCTCAAACTTAAGTGGTGGTAGTAAACAAGCTGTTGAATCAGAAGACATATCTGTTGGTAAATATGCTGTACAAAGCGATGATACAGCACAATCTGAGGAAATACAAAGAATTGTAAAATATATAAAGAAGACGTATGGAAATAGTGCAGATGTTCAGCTAACAAAAACACTTACAGGGATTGCAAGCGCTGGAATGATGCCAACAATTGCTACTAAAACCCTTACTGGTGAGTACTTTTAACCCTATTTATACCGCGTCGTCCAATGCTGAATTATTCCGAGTCGCGCTTAAGATAAGGCTGTAAAAATGGAACGACAAATCGTTTGGAATGAAATGTTTTTGGCATAAAAATTCGCAACATTTAATGCTTTCAACATATCTCAATCTATTAAAGTGTTTTACCAAGCAAAACTTTTAAAAATTCATAAAAATGACTACCTGTTCAAAAAATTGAAAAAATGACAATAAAAATACGCTTAGTATCTTTTCTTTCATCAAGCTCGTCTCCAGCACCTTTTGACTTTTTTTTATTTTTCTAGTCCGAGAAAAATAAAAAGAAGTCAAAAGGTGCTGGGGACGAGCTTGTTCTTTCATTAAATACATTTCTATGAATTGAAGTAGCAATTTCAACAATAGAAAAGTCACTAACAAAGGCTTAAAATTTAGGAAGGCAATTTAGCGTAAATTCCAACTGGTCGTGACAGAATCTTCATAATGGCGGCACCATTTGTATATACATTAATTTCTTATATACTGCTGCGGTATGCCTAAAAACTATTAAAGCCATGCGACGCTGACTTCCAATATACACCGTACTTCAGATGGTAGCCACTTAAATTTGATTCGTGCAGTGCGCGACTAGTCAGTGTATTAATTAATACTTTTTTTGAAAAAGGAGCATTTAAGGTGTAAAATGATCTTTACATGAAAATGATACGACATTATTCGCTCATAATCCCTACTGCAAAAAATAAAAATATTGATCTGACTAGATTATTTTCATTGTTATGTGTTATACTTTTACATGAACCGGAACTTCTCAATCCACACGATCTAAATGCCTTTGTCTATTGTCACATGCCCTTACTTGCCTGTGCCTGTGTTTCTCTAGGAGCTTGCTACATAGGCAGCTTATAAAAAGCTTGATGTATAGGGGTGTATTTTCCTGTGGGACAGGATTGCTAAGGGGCAGTGGTTGAAGGAAGCTATGAGGGAAAAAACTGTTTTTATTTGCCAGAGAGGGGAATTTTCCTATGTAATTACTGGTTAATATATTTTAGTACAGTAATTTCTATTTATTACTTTATTAACCCCTTTTTTATTTACCGTAATGTCTCGATTAATTTTTAAACCTCAAGAGGGGGGCTTATTTTAGGTTGACGCTTATTCAAGGGGGCGGGGGGCGCTTAATCGAGACATTACGGTACTGTAAGTATCACAATTGTAAATATTATTTTACCCTATGAAATATTTGTTTTATAGAGCTCAAAAAAGATATGTTGAAGAAGATGGATATCTTAAAGGGTGAGATGAAATTCTGGGAAAAAGCCGGACGTTTTCTTAAAGTAATTGATAATATGATAAAAGTAAGATCGGCCAAAGGTGACAATCTGAAACAGCTGTTAGAATCGCTAGAAGGGATTGAACTGGAACAGCTAAAAGATAATACCTTCTTCATTGAAACTAAAGAATATGAAATTGCAACCGGCAGTAATTATACCGTGATTTATTTAGGATTCTTTAAAGGATTAGGTTGGGTTGCTGTAAAGAAATGCCAGTTTGAATCTACACAATCTAAAATCAAGATGTTAAAGGCTTTGAAGCGACTTGAATTTCCATACGAAACTAATTACTTATTGTACGTCGTGGCAAGCGATGCGAGGCCTGGAGATTTAACTTGCTACAACGTTTTGGAATTATGCAAAGAAAATTTGAAAACCCGTTTGAAACGTGATACGTCGATCAAAGAACGCTGTGATTACACTCAATCCTTCTTAATGGGTTTGGAATATTTGCATACCCCTGAACACAGAAGTAATCAAGATGTAGTAGTACATAGAGATATTAAACCTAGAAATGTGTTGGTTAGTTTTGGTAACGTAATCAAACTAGCAGATTTTGGTATTAGCCGTGAGATCGACCCAAATGAAACCTATCGAACACCCAATGCTGGAACAAGAAATTGGAAACATCCTGACATAATTGGTGAGGAAGGTCGTGTTAAAATCACAACAGATCATGACGTATTCTCCGCAGCTATGTTATCCTTTTATATATTGAGTGGAAAACATCCATTCCATGAGGCAGGTGACGATGATTTAACAAATAAAGAATACAAGAAGAAAATAAAGAGCATTAAAGGTGATAAAGTGAAGAGTTTTTACATAAAAGATCTACCTGAATATTTTAAGCAGACATATGAAAAAACATTTCTTGAATTATTCAAGAAGTTATTGACAAGATGGGTTATT
The DNA here is from genome assembly GCA_032360805.1 of Neoturris breviconis. Classification (NCBI taxonomy): domain Eukaryota; kingdom Metazoa; phylum Cnidaria; class Hydrozoa; order Anthoathecata; family Pandeidae; genus Neoturris; species Neoturris breviconis. The sequence goes on along the minus strand of JAULBZ010007936.1, from coordinate 5,497 downwards.
ATTTGCAAAGATGGCAATGTTGAAAAAGTTACCGTTAGTTATATCCGAGAACAGCTTAACAAATGCGTGTACTCAACACCTGGAAGTCGTCATATCATGTTACTTTCTGTTAGTGGCAAGTCGATGAAGGATAGACAAGTGAAGGAAATTCAGCGGAAAGTAAAGAAAGAAAGCCCATCCAACAATGTATTGAATGATGAATTTCAGAAGCTAGATGATATAGATAGTATCTCTTTGGAAACAAGTGGTGACATTATTATTTTGTACAGAGAATTGGTTTCCTGTGGGTTTGAGTATGGAGATGTGCGTAATGATATTACTTGGAAAGATCTAGTAGAAATGTTCACACGATTTTCTAACGGAGTAAACAAAAGTGAAGGAGATCATTATCTTTGGTTGCACGTCTCTGCACACGGTTCTCATGATGCGCATCACGATGACTCATTCGTATATTTGGCCGACAAGAAAAATTATCTCGAGAAAGTGTCAGTGGAAAGCATCGTAAATTTGTTTTTTACGACATTGGGAGAATCGAGTGGCAGAGTAAAGTTGATATTTACTCTAGATGCATGTAGATCTAACTATCTTGAGTATTCAACCGTATATCTTATGCCCCCAAATGAGAATGTTATAGAAATTTACAACTATGAACAATCATCAACAAATCCATCTGGTAAAAAAAACGTATTAAATGAATACACCTTACCGGCGAATGTGGTAACCTTTCTGATTAGCAAGGAACCCGCTATTCCAAGTCAAATAAAGTATAACATAGTTCAATTCGATTACAGAAATGAAGAAAGTGAGTCTGGATATCCTTGTAAGTATCTTTATCCTTCCGTAGAATATTGCATTCCAAATGATGCAATGTTTTTATTATCCTACAGACAAAAAGTCAAGGGAAAAGAAAACGAAATAACGTTGATTAAATCCGAGCAATTGCAAATGGAATCACATTATATGATGCTTCAGAGTGGTGGTGACGATACAAGAGCACCAAACATTGGCTCACCAACTCCCAATGAAAAATATGTGATATTCCACTGCTGTCAAAAATTCGTTACTACACCGGATGCAGCCTATCCTTACGTTGCTACTAAATTCTGTGATGCAATTGCTAAGCATATGAAACGTGGGATGGAGCTGGAAGATATATTTCTCAAAGTTACAAACGACGTAAAGAGTACTTCTTCAGAAGTACCGGAGTATCACTACCGGAACAATTTTTCGTTCAAGGTTTAGGTAGCTACAAGAAAAAAAAAACAATGATAGGAAAGATCATTTAACAATTATTCTTAACTCGTTTGACTTTTGAAGAACGTTCCAACTTAATCCAGGAAAATATTACAATATCATCATTTATTAACTATTTTACCATTTTACTATATTTTACTGGTTAGATTTCTAAACACAGGCTTTTTTTGACATCACTTAGTCATGACTTTTAAAGTTGATTTTTGGTAGGTGGAAAATTCTTCCGCGTAAGCCAAAACAAGACATTCCATTGGTAGAAATTGATATCACATATCGTGTGATGTCAATTTCTACAATAGGAATGTTTTCTTTCGGCATACGTGCGAAATAAAGGTGGATTTCCATTAAGGTCGTTTTCCACTTCAGAAATTTTTCCGCGGAACGTAAAATACGCACGCGTAGAAAGAAATTATGGACATTCCAACGGTAGAATCACGGTGTGTGATGTCAATTTCTATCAATGAAATGTCTATAATTTATTTATACACGTAGGTATTTCCGCGGAACATTTTCTGAAGTGAGAAACGGCCTTAATGGAAATCGACCTTTATTTTCTTTCACAAATATTCTGGATCATTCCCTCAATTTTCTTTCACAAATATTCTGGATCATTCCCTCAATTTTATTAAATTTTGAATGTTCTGAAATTTATTGAAATATTTTACTGTAAGTTATTACGTCAAAGAAAACATCTAAAAAGCTCCATACCAAACTGCCGAATACTAGCCGGTATATGTCCGTATATTCGGATTGTCTACTACCATATATGGCAATACACCAAAAAGCGGAGGTATACCGGATCGTGTTTGGTGGCCGTTCACAATCATTTCTTAACTGGATACGAACGAAAACAGAGATATGTACCAATGAAACCAAAAACCTTGCTGAAACTGACAGAAAAGTATTGACTCTTTTTAATGGTATTCGTGCAAAGTCTAAAAAAACTTCATATATTTGAAATTTATTCTAGCTAATAAACACGTTGAACTGGTTTTGCTCTCCATCTGTAAATATTTACTATTTTCAGAAGATACAAATTTGATATCGTGAATGGCCGTTTTAACGCTTTGATTTTTTATCTGAGGCGTTGGTTGACACGGGAACGGATGTGTTATTGAAATATTTTAATATTTTGCTCTTTTTTGTATATCGTCACAGTGGGTAAAAACTTACTCTAAGTCCGAAGTAAATACACCAGAAAAACGTTAAAAACGTTGTTCCAGCGTCTTTACTGCGAACTTTAAACAAGTTTTTGTCCACTGGGGTAATTTCTTATTTAAATGTTATTAATCTAATTGAAACGCCCCTCAAATGTCGATACTGTTTGGTGGAAATTATACTTTTATAATTTCTGCATCTCGGCTTTTAAAAATTTACATCCTGGGCATTTATTTAATTTCTGATATATTACTGGACCAAAAGAGAGGCGTTTATTTATGAAAAGGCGTTATAGAACGTTAAATAACTTGAGTATGAGAATTACCAATATGTGAGAATTACCAAAATTATTAATAGTAAAAGTATATTTAAAATTTTACAAGAATTCCCTTAAATGTTTATGTTTACATTTGTTTATCTACTTGAGTGTCAATACATAACACGCTAGGATGACGTATAATAAACGAATGGAGAAGAGATTTTTTTTACAGCCATGGCTAATTTTCCATCTCGTTTTAACCAAACTGCCAACTTTTTTCAATTTAAGCTAGTCATATTAGCTAGAGATAATGTTTAAAATTAACGACATACATATGTAACAATATAATTCTAAGAATAAGTGAACGAGGAAGATAACTACATATAAAATAGGCTTGATTATTCTCTACAATAACTTAAATTGAAAAAGTTGGCAGTACTCTCTGGTTTCCGATTAAGTCATCCATATAAAGTAATATTGTTAGGTATGTTTGGCCTAAATTTATATATGTTTTTTTATGCACTATTTTTAAGAGTTGTAAGGGGTTATATTTGGTTTTGGTGTTTTAGTTGTTGTTCTTAATGCATTGCTATAATAGTTTGTATGGCGACATTTTAACAAGCATTTAGATCGCAATGTTTTAGATGGACAGTAATTTAATTAAACGGATTGACTTTTCCATTTATTACCTGTATGGACTAATCAAATTGGATTCAGTTCAAAACACTTGAAATTAAAATTTGTTTAAATAGGAATATCAATCAACATTACTGCTCTGGTATCACTGGTAGTTTAACAATGAGAAGTTTGAAACTATATTATATTCCACAATGTATTTTTTTGTTCTTAATCCATATATTTTTTTTGTGATATTGTACCAGTCTATTTAGATTGTAATGATTTAGATTACAGTTTTCTATTGAAACGGATTGACTTTCCCAATTATTCCAAGTGTATAGACAAATAAAATTGATTCATAGCAAAACAATTGAAATTCAAATTCTTTGATATTATTTAAATCAAGAAAACCACCATTGTTGGTTTAACAATGAGAAATTTGAATCTATATTAAGTTCTACAAAATTAGACCTATTCCGAAGTACATAAAAATGAGGTGCTGGCTGCTGAAAGTGCAAACTTGTTGCATTGCAATAACTTCTTTTTTTAGCAGTCCCTGCACAAAAAGAAACTTTTTCCATTCTTAATCATCAGTGTTTTGTAGTGGAGATGACCACACCAAATTAGTAGCTTTGGTCGATACATTCTGGAGATGGGAAGTCCACCACACCACCTTATATTAAGCTAGGGTATGATTTTTATTTTATGTATCTGTTAAATTGAATGAGGAACTTCTTGGTTAATCATTTGGCAAACCTTTTGTACCTAGGAATGTCCTATTCAGCAAGTTTACGAGGATAAAAATAAAATATCTTCTTCCCTGATCCAATCTCTGCGGCTAAATCTGCCTCAACCCATCCCCCCTTATTATCAACTACGATCCTAACGAACCAGTGTTTTTACTGCATAACTAATTAATCTGATTGGTTTACACGTTTTTTTATTATATATGAATGTTGCTCCAGGCTTAATGTGCTTAAATTTGTTCATAGAAAATGAGGCTCGCGTGTATTTATAACGTTCTTATTTGTCAATTAAGTTTAGATTCACTGATAAATCTTATGATTTCATTGGTGTTGAAGAGACAATGTGGAAGTAATGTTAAAAATGATTTTAAAACGATATTTTACACTATTTTAAAATAAAGTACATCAGCATTAATTGAAAATTGAATGTTCTTCCTTTCTAAAATCTAATCGTAATGTTTTTATGCTTCTTTGAGGCTGGACATGTTATTAGAATGTTCTTATTTTTTGACCACTTACGAGCCTAAATATTCTTATAAACGAGGCTTTTACTTATATATTTATAAAAACGTGCATACCATAGAAACGCAGAGTCCACCAATGATATCACCAAGTTAACCTGTTTGAATAATGACAGAATTTACTTTTCTTCACTTTATATATGAATTGGTCCACAGTGTAAAATAATACCGAGTACGGTTCCGTATATGTTTGGACTCCATATTACCATATATAGGAATACACAGTCCAAATACGGGAATATACATGTCCGTATTCGGTAGGAATTTATGCTGTGTAGTTTATTATTATTAAATACATCGAACAATCTTTTATCCTCTTTGCTTGTTTTAATCTCTATTTCCACTTCTGAAATCAGGATGATAGTCATAACTATCTTGAATAACATGCCCAGAGAATATTGGTTCTTAAAGTAAAGTACCTCTAGTTTTTAAATGCAATCCCTATACCTTAACCCTATACTCGTGTAACTTAAGGACTGTCTCACATAAAGCGGATGGAGGGTCAAAATTCAGATACAAACGTACGAGTCGTGGGATGAGTTAACGAGGTGGTGGATAACTGTACAACTCAATGAAAACTTGACGTAGTATTGTATGATTTTCTGAACGGTCGTACGAGTTAGCGGACAACGATACGAGTCTGGGGACAACCAAACAAGTCGAATGATGTCTTTAAAGTATATGATCGTAACTGTAAACAACAGCATAGGAGATATTTCTGCGTGGTCTGTATTTTTTTACTACTCTTCTGTAGTTTTGTAAAGTAGGTTTAGCCTATTGTGGTGTAAAAAACGATTATGGCGGTAGTTACGTAGACTTTTATTTAATTTTTCATTTATTGTCTTGGATAGAAAGTCCTGCAATAATGTTTTTTTCTTGCACGTGTACAAACATAAAAGTTTACATTTGGGTCAGTGTGGTCAAGTTTTTAAATCCAAAAA
>JAULBZ010007935.1:0-11098 GCA_032360805.1 Neoturris breviconis | reverse complement strand
ATTCTTGCTTTTGATTGGTTGTCGAGATATGAAGGCCTTTGTTTGAGTGTTTGAAAATAAAAAAAACGTGAATTCAGTAAATATCAAATGAACTAAAAACTAGACAAAAACAAAAGTTTTCCGCACACGCTTTGTTAGAGCACGTGTCATCTGTGATATACGCGAAGAAAAAATTCGAAAAAAGAAAATGATAGAGAGTTGGAGCTCATAGACAGAGTTTTTTATAAAATAATTAGCGCTTTTTTATGCATTTTTTCCTATAATATAATTACTATAAAAAACTAAAAAACACACTAAAGTTGTAGATTAAGATCTCCTCTTTTCATACAAAAAAATTTATTTGAAATTATAAATTAGTTTTGACGCAATAAGTGAAAATGTATAACACATTTTATCATACTCAAAGGGTTACACATACCTTAATAACTACCCGTCTTACCTGGACAATTATCGGTAAATTAGTTTTGGCGCAATAAGTGAAAATGTATAACACATTTCATCATGCTCAAAGGGTTACACCAACCTTAATAACTACCCGTCTTACCTGGACAATTAGCGGTCACACATTGAACCTCTTCAGTCTGAGATCCAATGCATTTGGTAGGATCACATGCTCTTTCCCTAGTTTTTATTGAATTTTCACCACATGTTTCAGTGCACTCAGTAAAGGCACCCCAATCTCCATATTGTGCATTCGCTAAAAAAAAAATTTGGTATGATTTTAAAGGTTGATATCACTAGGCAAAAATATTATCCGCGAATGAAGCTAAATTACACGTACGATGGACACGTATCTTATTTGTAATTCAACCGGGGGTGGGGGCGGAGTTACATAAAATATCGAAAGAAAGATTTCTGAAAGTTTGAGGAACCAACAAATAACAATTAGAAAAAGTCATTAACAAAGGCTTATAACGCAGCAAGATGACTTGGCGTAAATGCTCTGAAAATATATAAAATTGAGAATATTCCAACTGGTCGTGACAGAATCGTTCATATATATATATTTTCAGGAACCGCTGCGGTATACCTGAAAACTAAAAGTCATGTGACGCCATCTTCCAATATAAACCGTATTTCAGATGGCGACCGCTTTAATTTGATTCGCGCAGAAAAAGCGCCACCCGTTATAAATAGGGTTAACCCTATTTCATTTAGGGTCCTTTGGGTAGCATATTTCATCTGGGGGAAAAGGGGTAGGGGGCAAAATGCCCCACCCTCTTAACTTCTAAACTACTTGGAATTTCTTAATGAAAATTGGTACCTCATCAAACCTAATTCGAAAATATCAAAAAATTGTTAGACAATAGGCCATTGTCTTTCTATTGTCTTCATACAATAGAATTAAAAAAACACAATAGAAAAACGTACTTTCACGTGTTTAATGTGTTATTTCGCCTAAATCTAGCGAAAATGACAAGTTATTAATTATAAAAATGTGCTATTTCATAATTAATATGGATTTTAACACTGAAAAACCAGTTTTTTTAGACTACATCGGTCAGAAATGTGCGTGGTCAGAGGACACCTGCAACGACCACCAAGTTTTTCTTTCCACAAAAACGTTTGTAATAGGTATTGTGGCAGACTTGTAAAATTTCAGTCGTTTTAACGCACCATATAATGCTGTATAATCCAATATTGTCATAGTCATGCATAGTCATAATTATACACTTATGAAATAAAAACTAAAGTATATAGGCTAGGCTGTAGTGTTGAAACTTTCTAAAAAGTTAGATTTGTGATGACGTCATTACGGAACAACAGGTGGCGCAAAAGAATTTGTCACCATAATTTGTATGTAATTTTGTATAAAAAAGTATGACAGGGGAGGGCACATTGTTCCCCCCTCCAGTGAAAATAGGGTTAAAATTAATTTGCTTCATCATCTGTTAGAGTTTAAAAAATGAAGAAACACAAGACATTTTCTTTATTTCTTTATTAGTCCTATTTGTGCCAGGTAACGGAGTCCGCAACCCCTCTCAACCCCCTCCAGCAATCCCTGCCATATTATATATTATAAACTTTGATTGAAATGCGCTCTGAAGCAGTTAAAATTTCCAAAGTTTAAGTTTATATCCTTTAGACGATTTATAAAAAAAAAAATTACTTTCGAAAATCCGTCTTTATCCCCCCCTATCTTTTTTGAAGGTCGCCTTTACCAATGTTTTTTACAAACAAGAAGAAGAAAAACAATTTCGAATTTTATTTTGAAGGTATAATTATAAGATGACGTCAGCAAAATGTAACGACGTAATCAGGAATGTTTTCGGGCCAAAATGTTCATTACAGTTGGTACTAATGTACAAAGTTTAGTGGTGTAAGTTCTTACAGCCAATATCTTGTTATTGTTTTCATTCGTTTTTCATTATTTGCATTAAATTTTGACAAAATAACACATCAAACACGTGAAAATATGATTTTCTATTGTTTTCAAGGAATTATATTGTTCTCATGACAATAGAAAGACAATGGGATTATTATCTTACAATATTTGGGAAATCTTTGAATTTAGTTTGACGAGGGCATTATCTGTGCAAGTTTTTATTAAGAAATTTTACGTATAAAATTCAAACATAAAACATGCTACCCAAAGGACCCCCGATAAAATAATGGTATTTCTGCAGAAACTGAGGAAGAAACTTCTGCAAAATGCAAAATGGATACCAAAAAGGATGTTTGGTCAAAGTCTGTTAGAACAATTATTTTTGAAAACGTTAGTTTGGTCAAATAATAAACAGGAACAAATTCACATAGGTAAAAACTAATATAGCTACAATCAAACTAATTAAAGTTAACTGCATTTACACCTATAACGAAATCTAAATATTGTGTATAAAAATAAACTGTGAAACAACTGAAATATTGTTCAATATATAGATAGCAACGAAATAAAATAAATCTAATTCCTTGTACATTGTCCTTGCATAATCTACATGGATAATTATCTGGTACCCACTGCTTTATTTTTTATTTAATTGTGTTCAACGAAGGCACTTCTTTAAGTTTATCTGGGACAATTCCCCATATTAGAGATCCTAAATGTCTTAATGAGTCCACTCCTTTATAAACAGTATTCACATTAGGAAAATAAAAATCTGTTTGTGATCTAAGATATGAACCTATGTATTTTCTTGGAATATTTTATTCATGATATCTGGACTAAAACCTTTCTTAGATTTGTATAACTCAATTGCCATCGATTGTATATTCCGATGAATCCTTTACGAATTTCCTTTTCTTTATGCATTTTGTTACGGCATTTGAGTGAATGTGATCAAAATTTCAAAGAAAGTTAAAATGTTTAACAAAAAAAATAATGAAAAATTGGCGCAAAGTCTCTACTTTATCCCTTACGATTTTGATTAGAATTGTTCGGTAAATGAAGTCATAGTCTCACAGAAAACCAAATTATCAAATATATTCTAGGTCTCTATTTCTTCACTTAATTGCGAGTATGATTTTTGCTTGAATATAGTCAAATCCTCATGCTCGAAAATGAAATGATCGAGAAATTATTCAATTCTGAAAATATTGCTTAGAATTCCGAAAAAAAATATTAGAATGTCCATTGGTCCAAATCGCACTTTTGGATACACCGATACTCAGTCCCGAGTTAATAACGATTCCTAAAGCATTTCAGGAGCATGATCTAATAAGAAAATGGGGACACCACCATCGAAACCGATTTTTTATGATGGGGCTAATGAGGTTCTAAAGTTCTAAGAATATATCACTCCAAAAAAACATACATTTTTAACGAAATAACAATAAACATTCGAGTTAAAGGTACGAGGTGTCGGATCCAAAAGAAGACATTCCATAGAAATTGACATCATGCGCGTGTGTTATCAATTTCTACCAATCGAATGTCTTCTTTTGTTGGTCTTTCGTGCGAAATGTTTTACCTAATTGTAAATCTATATACGACGTCTTTTGTGACGTCATCGCTTCTTGTTACTTTAATTTTTGTCATATGTATATTTTTGGCATACCGGAAAACCGGAACCCGGGATCCTAAGGTGTGACACGAGAACCTTAGGTGGAACCCGGCCGGAATAGGGTTAAGCGTTCTCCAGCGAAAAATATGGTCAAATCTCAGTATTCATGTCCAGTTCGTGTTAATGAAACATGAATAAATAAAAGTTCAGAATTTAATGAGCTTGGGTTACTAATTTCGTGTAAAATGTTAACTTCTGTCAAAGAATTAACTTCTGTCAAAGAACTATCTTCTGTCAAAGAATTAACTTCATCCATCGCACAAAAGTCTTGTGAGACGGTTAAAGTATAGGTTGTTTTAAAAAGGAAAAGTTTTTTTATCTTGCGATTATATGAAGAAATTAATCTGGCAAACCGGCCTCCTTCTATTAAATTATGCATAACTTTTTAAGTAAAAGTGATATCATGCTCAAGTTTTCTGAGTTTTCTTAACTTTTAATTAGGAAAAAATATTCCTCAAATGTTTTTAAAAATAATTTGCTTATCTTCATTTTCTTTAATATGACATATGACACACTGTTGGATTCACAATTCTATGCTAAATCTGTTTCTGATGTTTATTTTACATAAAAAAATTACATGTGACAAGTTTTTGTATCAAAACTTCATACTCGTACAAAAATGGATTTTCATACCCAAGATAAGCAATGACATCATAAGTATAAAACAATAGGGCACCTGCTAATTATTTGAATGCTAAAATGTAGTTTATAGTTTGAAGAACCTTTGATAAAAATTTGAAAGAAAAATATGCTGCCGTCCAGATTTTATGGAGGGGGAGCTCATGCCCAGATCGACGCTAATTAATATTTTTTGAAATATATATACCCGACGCTTAAAGAGAGCATTTACAGCAAGCAGCAAGCTGTACGGCATTATTAAACGACAAAATAGTTAAATCGGGTGAAAACGGGCGAACCGGACTTTGCACATATAAATTTTCTATCTATTTATTGTGTTGTATAGTGTGTCCTGCATGATAACATCTATTTATCCACATTCACGATATTGTACAATAAGTAACTATTGATTAATAAAAATATCTTCTCTTCTCTTATGTCGAATAGTATTATTAAATAAATGAATTGCGCGCAAAGCTGCCAGTCTGTAAATTTCTGTTGACAGATCTGTATGTGCGTAGGTGTGTGTGCGTGATCGTGCGTAGGTGTGTGTGCGTGATCGTGTATGTGCGATCGTGTGTGTGTCTGTAATTCCGAGCAAATAAACACTCTTACTGCAGAAGTTAACGTCAACAGAGAAGAACTCTTGGGTACGAGGTTGGAAGTTAAAGAAACACGAGAGCGTTAAAATTATATAAAAATGATATACCAAAAAACGTGAAACGTTCTCCAGTAAATTAGTAACTTATAGAGAAGAAACAAACAAAGCAAGGTACCAAATAGAAGGCGTTTCGTGAGTCGTTTTACATTGCATGCAATTTCAAAGACTTCAATTGCCAACCTCGTTCGCAGGGCTTCTTACCTTATCGAAATACGAAGAGCGATGAAGAAAGCCCTGGCCCCTGCCGATCGATTCTGCAATCTGAATAGCACCTGAGATTTTCATATTTTCGAGGGCGGTTTTAAAGTTATTCGTGAGTTAACAAGTAAGCGATAAATACCACATATAGTGGGTATTTTACGCCAGCTAAGGCCCGAGCTTCCTTTGCCGCTCACCGTATTTCGATAAGGCAAGAAGTCTATTCGAACTTTCACTATAGTGATCAATATGTCCCTTCGACCTTGGGAATTATTTTTTCGGATTTCCAGATCGAGCGAATTTGTCGCGCGAATGAGTGAATGAGCTTGGTAGTACAATCAAGTTGATCTACTAGACGAATGCAAAACCAATCGTCAGTCAGCCAATCAAAATAATGAGTGTATTTATTCTCTAGCGACTGCAAACAAGTCGTGCGAAGTGAAAACACACCTTTACATGATTTCCCCAAGGGACATAGATATTGGTTCGACGTAACAAAAGTTAAAGTTGCCCGGTATTCGAGTTAACCCTATTAGGCCTAGGAAGAAGCGCGTGGTCAGTGGGCGGGGCAAATTTTAGGATTTTTTTACCCATGAATTACGTGACTTTAGACATCGACCAAATTTACATGGAAGAATATTTTGGAAAGATTGAATTAGTTATGAACCATTATTCTTGTCAGTAAAAACACTTTTAATAAATGCAATTTCACAGATTTCATATCACATATTTATAATGCATTTCATTTAACCTATTGAAAATCATTCACCATAAGGTCCTCTCATTTTCTAAACTTTTTTGATGGTTTTAATAAAGCAAGTCATGGTATAGAAATACTTATCGCAATAAAAATAGTGATGGATTGATTTCATCTCAGTTTCAAGATCGTTCGTTTAACACATAAATTTGTAAATTTGTAAATTCTATTTCAAGCAACCTCTGTAGGTCCTGAAAGCAAACCGTGATGCAGTTGTTATGTTGATTAGGACATTTTAAGACATGCTTTAGAACGAGAAGCATATAGGCAACAGAGACGAAATAGGCTTTTGAGGCAGCATTATTGCACAATTATCAAAGCCATATATTGGAAATATATAACAAAGGTTTAGATATTTTTACAAAGAATGGTGCAAAATGAGTACAGGAGAAGTAGAAGAGAACTTGGAAGAAACTCCCGATAAACGGAATCCAGTCCTGAAAGAAGCATTATCGCCGATAATATTTTTACTCAAAGTATTTGGATTATATTATGAAAATGATATGACAACAAAAGAAGGTGTAGGATGTATGAAGACATTGACAATGATATATGGATATGGAATATTCTTAGTTTTACTCTACTCATTTGGCAAAAGTGTAGCTGGTAAGTGCAGGAAGTTTTTTATCATTTTATATTATTGTGCAATTGGAAGTGTTTTAATCAATGCAACTTGCCACGCAGAACTTTGTTAGCCTTTCTTGCAGGTTACCCAGGGAAGTGGGTTACTTGTTGGCAAAAACCCTCTCCTGACGCACGCAGAGTCCGCAGTAAAGACGCTAAAACAACGGCGTCGAACGACGTTGTTCTAGCGTCTTTGCTGCGGACTTTAAACAAGTTTTTGCCCGCTGGCTTCCTTGTGAATATATTGCAGTAATAAATTACGCTTCATTGCAAATATTTTTCTATTTACTAGCTTTTTAGCTCTCTTTTTACAGATTTAATGCAATATTTCAGCGTATAATCTTATAGCAGTATCTGCAATCATGCTCTTCGATTGAGAAAAGATTTGAAATTTCAACTTCGACAAAAAGCAATAAATTCTGATTAGCAAAACAAATTGTATGAAAATTCGAATATATCCCATGAGTTGGGTACAAGTCTGCTGGGAAAAACAGAATTTATCGAGTCAAAAAGGCCTAAGATCTTAAGACTTTGGTCAAAATTTTAAAATCTATATTAACTAGCCTGTACTACAAACTCGACATCTGGCGAGAAAACGCAGGCACTTTTTTGCCGCGGGCCGGGTCTGCGAAACAGGCTAATGTTAAATTGACGAGTGACACACACTGAGTATCCAGAAAATTTTAGAATCCACAAATTTCTGGAAGTATCAGAAGAAGCACTTCTTCTCTCTGAAAAAATATTTGGCCAAACAAGATGGTTGCCACACAGTAAACATTGAAAACACACAATTTCCTAAATTTTCAATCACTTATGTCTTAATCAGTATTCATCCTAGCCTTTCAGACGCTCTTAATGAGAGAGAGAGCGCGAAGAGAGAGCGCGAAGTTAGTACAAAGCTTTCTTTCCCGTACCGTGTTTCAGTATTCCGTTTTCCCGATTCTAGCCGATTTTATGAAATAGCCGCGGAAACGACTTTAAAAGAACGACTCCAGTCTACATTCATCCTTATAAAGTGAATCTTTCAGAATAAGCTACTAACAATATAAACTTTCATCTAGACTTTATAAGGAACAAAACACACAAAAAAGTGTGATATTGTACCTTTACGTCTCGGGCTTGTATTCCGCATTTATGTTTTCCTTGTGGCGTGTATTATTCGTCGAAATTTGTAAGATGTTTATTAATTCCTGACCAAAATTTAAATGACAGCATGAAAGTATTCTAACATATATACTTATTTAAAACATTTATAAATGCACAAAAACTGATATATGTGTGTTGAGTCAACCGTATCGCCCCGCATGTAAGTCGACTCCGTGTACCTTATTACATGAAATTGACGCGCTCCTTAATCAACGCGAATCTGAAACAGTGGCGTTTGTTTTTTGTATGATGTTATTTTTTAAAAACGTTAATTTAGACGCAAGTAACAAATATGTTTGGCATTTTTTGCGATATAATTTTAAAATTTATATTTGAAGCTTTATGAGTGTGTGTGGGATATTACCTGTATGAAGTATTTGGAAGTATAATATTAATAACCTCGTTAATGACATGAAATTTTCACTCAATCCACAAGCTTGGACCAACTTAACTCATCTTATTACGTTTCCTAAACTTTGAGAAAGGTTCATATTTGCGTTAGTGTCAGTCAAAATGAGTGTTAATTACAGCAGTGTTAATTTCCTACACATAAGTTAAGTATTAAACTGTTAATAAGATAAGCTTGTTCGGCTTACATAAAAACGACTTTGCACGATTCAAAACTGAAGAAGAATCTACTGAAATCGTCAGAAAAATTTGCTGTTTTCTCTGCTTTTTCTACGGTGTAAACGTATACCAAGACAACTTTCCAAGGTTTTATTTAAATGCCAATTTGTATATGTCTATGGGTTTAGATACGGTCATGATTTCAAAAATTAGAATCGGAAAATTTAGGCAGCCTTTACATGGACCCCTAAATTAGTTTTCCCCTACGATCTTTTATTTGACCGAAGAAACCAATCAAATGCAAGCTCGTTTAGGGTGAAACTTATTTAGGGGTCCATGTAAAGGCTACCAACATAATATTCACATGAAAGCCCGAGTGCTTATATGCGGGTAATGTATTATATTACTGTTCTAATAACACTAATATTTATTTTGTTGGGTGTGGATTCTTATTATGCTTCTAACCGTAATGTATATCACAAATGTACTTCTATCTTTTAGCTATATTTTATCAAGACTCGTCTACTGGTTACGACTTGACAGCAATATTTGCTTTTTATAATTTCAAATGCCTTGGTCAATCATTCGCATGTTTAAAGTTCAGCTCTAGATGTTCCTATAATATACTTCGAAATTTTATCGATCGAGTGGAAGCAGTTCTATCGCAAATAAAGTTAAAAGAATGCAAATTGGTTGAAAGGAGATTCAAACGACGAGTTCGCATTTGGTTGTATGTGTTTGCGATAATCCTTATATGTATTAGTGGAATGACCATAGTTGTTGCTATATATAAATCAAAGGATCTCGAGCTGTGGAACAAAGTCGTCACATTTCCTATGCCTGTTGCAGCGTGGTCGTATGTCATTTCGATAGCAATAAATATTTACGCCTTCTCTGCTTTCTTTCTTCCAACGGCATTATGCGGAGTCCTCACCCAGTCACTGGCATATGCATTCGATGAATACTACCGTTGTTTGAGATACCGCGAGAAAGATGGATTGTGTATACGAAAATACATCAAAGATATTCGTGAGCATTTTGTAACGTTGACAACATTATGTTGTAATCTAGATGACATGATGGCATGGATATTCATGGTATCATACCTTACAGATATAATCACGATCTGTTTGCTGTTACGAGTTGGTGTTTACGGCTTTACAGATTTGTCTGGTAGATTATCAATGATGGTTTGTGCAATTCCACCGATATTCAGCCTACTTGTCCTTTCTCACTACTCATCTAATTTAAATAATAAGGTAAAAAAATTCAATTTCATGTTACTACTAAGAAAATATTTTTAATGTAAACAAAATACAACAAAAATATATAATGGAAGGATTCAATAGACTTATTCACAAATAATAAACGATTCATTCAGTCACTCCACTGCGCAAAAAAGGAAGTTATTGCATTGCAAAAAGTTTCTACTTCAAGCAACCAACGCCTCGTTTTCGAATTTCTAAAAAATAGAACCTAGTCATTCGATCTAAATATTTTATTTCCTAGATATGATATATTAATCATATAAATTCATTATTTTACTTTACTTATTTATTTCACACATCCGAAGAAAATTAAAATTTCTGGAAATAATTTTTAGATCTTTTCTCGACACTTCGATTGAGGTATTTGGAGATCTCACAATTCTTCAACCAAGTCAAAAGCTTTTGATTCTGAAATACGGATCTAAAGAAATTGACGTGCGTTTTGGCTATTGGTCAACCAACTTTCTTACTAGATTTTTTTGTTCAAAACTTAGTATAGATTTGAATCGGATTCTATATTACGTCACGTTTAATTAAACAGAAGAAACTTATCTGCCTTTTATCTACAACCCCTCGCGTAGATTATTTGACATTTTTTGAATTTTAGCAAGCAATACACACCACAATCAAAATGCAAGTGCTGAAAATGACCACTAGAAGTCCCTAGAGATTTACATTTATCGGAGCTTAAGATCTTAGGACTTTTTGCAAACTCGACAAATGTTGTTGCATTTAGCATCCTAGTACCCAGGCTCTTGGTACAAAAGCAGACTTCCGTGCAGTTTGTTTTGCTAATCGAAATTTAAGTCTTTTTGCCTAATTTGAAATTCCGAATTTTTGCACAAATTTCACCTTGTCTTAAATATTTATGTAAGGGATTGTATAGCATTGAATTGACTTATGCAATATGCTTACTATACGTACATTTAATGTTAATGCTAGGTATTGTAAAAACTCGCAAGAAAATATTTATCGTATTTTTAGGGTCAAGAAATGATACTACACATTCAACAGCTTGATATTCCAACAAATTTAAATATGGACACTAAAACACAGGTAAATAAGCTTCATTCAGAAAACCTTTTTGAAAATAAAACTTCCAATTCACTCTTTAGCTCGAATTAGAAAGCAAATATAGCAGTTATAATATTTTAACCGTTTTTTAATTCAATCTCGCTAAAGGTATGGTTACGGTATGGTTACGGTATGGTTACGGTATGGTTACGGTATGGTTACGGTATGGTTACGGTATGGTTAC
>JAULBZ010007934.1:0-11099 GCA_032360805.1 Neoturris breviconis | reverse complement strand
ATTGGTTTCTTCGGGACGAAGAAACCAATCAATTGCAAGCTCATTGACTTAACACTCTTCATCATAGATTAATTTTTTTCCATAAATTGATCTTAATTTGATTGATTTATTCTATTCCTTCAGAAAGTAAACATTCAAACTCTTTTTTTTTTGTTCTATTTTTAAATTTGAATCTATTTAAACGTTTTGAATAGTGAAGAAAGTAAAAATAGTTATATGGATGGTCTAAAGGCAGTATTTATCGACAGAGATAATCAAGTGTACAAGTCTCAAGATATCGGTCGGACATCAACTGTGGCAGAGTGTTTTTAGTCCAGTTTTCAGCTTCAATGTACTCAAAAAACACTCCTCCACAGGTGATTATCTAGAGGCTTGGGAGTAAAAATTAAACGAGGTGTACATTGTACAGCAATATAATGCATAAACTAAGAAGAAAATGCATGTGTGTATTGTATAAAGATAATGATCAACAGCATGAGATATTTAATGAAATTTTGTAGCTATGTATTGATTTACCAGTAATGTATTCTGTACCCTACAGCTAGCTATTTTCCTCCCCTATATTTGCAATTACTCCTGGAAAGATATTGAATTGTGTGAGATAAAAACTCAGATGTGTGACCTATATTGGTTGGTGTCACCCTCAGGTACAAGGTTTTTCTTTATTAAATATTTTCATGTCAGAAATTTTAGAAAATGAATTTTTTGTGTTTCGTGAGAAGAAACTTTCGTGGTCGAGCTATTTAAAAAATATTTGCAGACAAAAACTTTCATGGTTGGACCAACTTAGAAAAGTGCAGGCGGAAGGGGACTAATTTTTATTTTTTTTGCAATAATCCTATTATTTAATATTATAACAGCAACAGCGTCTATGTTCATTTTTTTATCTACATGAAAATGTTGCAAGTTGTCTGGAAAGGTACCTAGCCTTGAATATCACCTGTGTTTTTTGAGTACAGTTTTCAGCTTCAAAAAACACTTCCCCACAAGGTGATCTCTGACCGTTATCTTAAGGCTTGAGTGGTTAGGCAGTGGTTAATAACGCATACCCAAGGGTGGGTTGTCAATACCAAACAGGGTTTCTGAGGATATAATTATTTATTTTTAACAAATTACAAGAGTGATTACTCTGGTAACCACCAACACATATGCAAATTTTCCTACTAGTGCTTTTTATAGCTCTTGTGAAAAGTTAAATAGTGAATTATTTTTGCAATTCATTGAATTTTAGTTAAAGTTATTATTACTTTTGTATGCCTCAAATAGAAAAACTATAAGGTCTTTATCAAAATACTAAGATTGCATTACCAGTTGTTGTACATATTGAACTGATTGTTGAAATCGTCAACTTGTATTTGTGGATGAAATCCATTGTACCCGTCAAGTCTTAATTACCAGAGCAACGACTGCACTCCACCACACCTGTAGCTTATACTTATGAGTGTAATTTACAGCACTTGTGTCATTGTATTTAAGGAATGGCCTGCTGCGGAGGAGAGAATTTTTAACTTCAGGCTACTACATCTATTTCAGCTACTCTTAAACTATTCAAAGATAATATATTTTACCTTTTCTCATAGTACTGCTCAAGCATTGAATAATTTTTTGCCATTCCATGATCTGCCATCCATTGTGTTATGTGTGGGTTACTTTCCCTAGAAAATAATGAAAATAACTAAATGGTCTTCATGAGACATAATAGTGAGGTTTAGCAAACATTATTTCTAGATTATGGCTAGGCCGTGTCTGGGTCCAACTGTTTCAGGCTAGAAAGTCTTATTTCAAACACTGCTGCAGGTTGATACAAGGATAAACAAAAAAGAACAGTTCAAAGGTTCAAATCTAAATCTAATTGTATTAGGAACTATCTCAAAATCTTGCTCCCAAACCAACTTCTCAATTAAACCAGCTAAAATTGACAAAATTCAACAAAAATGAATCTGTACAGAAGTGTGTAGGTCAATAAACTTGTGATGGATTAGTTTCTTTGGTATATTGCAAGATTGTTGATTCGGTACTCTCCTCTGTAGATTTTACCTTTGAGATGATCCCTTAAATACATGCTAGGTAAATCAAACAAACTCTAAATTTATTTTCAACCAGTAGCAAATACATACCAGCATGAGTAACTAACTTCATCACCACCCATATGGAGATATGTATCTGGAAAAACTGTTCCTACTTCATGAAAGAATTCTTCAAGAAATGCATAATTACTCTCCACTGTAGGGTTAATTGGACCAAAGTTTCTAAAATGAGCATCAACATTCCTCACGATAAAATAAATACATTGGTGTTTGAAATAAGAGCACATAATCACTGTGGAGGAGAGATCTTTTAGCAATACTCAATCAAAGGTATGATATTGAAAGTAGCCCTCCATACCGAGTGAAAGTTAAACCTAAGCACAAAAATATGATTTGCATACACACATACGTCAGTGTTTAAAATATATTATCTTTATTGAGATAGTAAAGTTTCAGTTCAAATAAACAATTAGAACACCTTTTTCAAGGTGAAATTATGCTAGGTCATTGTGGAGGAGAGTAGTAAAATTTCATATTCAGGATAAACACCCAAATTTTACATGGCAATAGGATTTCATGTCCTTATTAAGTTGATAAAGTTTCAGGTCAAATAAACAATTGGAACACCTTTATCATGACAGAATTAAGTTAAATCATTGTGGAGGAGAGCAGTGAAATTTCAAACGATACAACCCGAAGCAATGCTTAACAATCACTCATCCACAGTAGATATAAATTGGATACAGACATTATACTTCATAGCATTATGTATAAACTAAATAATAGAATTTATTTAAATAAAATATATTAAATGTGCTGGATATAAATTGGATATATACATTATACATCCTAGCATATATGATACACCAAAAATAATAGTTTAACTTATAAAATATATTACTGTGCTGTTACGTTCTGTGAGACCATTAATGATAAGTATATTAAACATAACTACAGCTTAACATATGAATAAAAACATGGTATCTATTAGAAGCAATCTTTTAAATTATGGTTCCTATTATTATATTGTGATAGCAATAGCCCAACCAAACTTTGTTTAGTGGGCTACAAATCCCTCCTCCACAGTGTTTATTTGTTCTTATTTCGAATACTGTTTGAAATATGATTTATAGGATATTCTATTCTATGATAAATAATAAAATACATTGGGGTCCTAAGATTAACATAGCTTCAGGATTTCGGTCCAAATCAGAGAAATCTCTCCTCCGCCGTGATGACCGGCTGTTATTTTGAGCCCTGGAAAATCACCTTATTGTTTAAATCGTCTCTTGAAATTGTGAACTTCAAATTTAGAAAATAGAAACTCAAAATTTACTCTCAACCATCAAAACATCCATTTATGGACTGCTAGCTCTCAATTGTGTTCATAACAGCTGAGATCACTGGAGTTATAATTTTCCAGTTGCTAACTTACAGAATAATTAAGTTAACTGATAGCGCAATGTGGTCAATCAAAACTATTCACTATTCTATAACACCCATTTTTAAACACTTCCCTAAATACAAGAACATTTCAAGACATAAACAATTAAAGTCCTCACCCATTAGGTTTTCCACCAGAATAACAAGGAGTCAATAAATTTAGTATGCTGCCCCATGATTGTGTGTGCCCCTTAAATAGATATAAACCAGCAGTGAAAATTCCCAGTGAAATACTACAAGCCAATACTGCATTATTCTAAATGTCAAACTTTCTGAGATGTTTTGATAGGAACATCCTAATTATAGCACTCGTTTATCACAAGACCAGTGAGTACCATAAATGGTTAATAAAATGCCACATTTTCTTCCTCGTTAATTAAACACTCAATTTTCTTCTTTTTTCGTTTACTGAAAAAATTACGAATACAAACGTCACGTTAAACCACAATTTTAAATATTATTCCTTAAAAGGGTCTTGGTATTGGGTCTGTAAGGTACATTTTGTACTCCGTTTTTTATACTCGTTTTTTGAGACACGTGCTTTTTCCATTTTTTTAATAAGCGATCCTCTGGATCAAATGTCCCTCTTTGGATTAGAATGCTGACACAAACACCCCGGCGTTTAATGGAGCATCTATGTTAAATACTCATATAAATTATATATTATATTTCAGTGTTTGAAATAAGAATTATCACTGTGGAGGAGTGATATTGAGCATTGCTTCAGGCTTTCTAGCATGAAAGTAGTGCTAAAAAATCACTCCTCCACAGTGATTATTACTCCTATTCTGAACACTGTATTTGATAAATAATTTATCTGATAAGATATTTTATTCCGAGATAAAAAATAATATTCATACCGGTGTATCAAACTCAGGTAAGACACGGACACCACGGAGTCTTGCATAAGAAATAATGTTTTGCACATCAGTTGGTGTATAGATATGCGTCATATTATTCACTGATCCCTTCAAAATAAAATGACAAGGGTATTATAGAAAACATGCTCTAATATTGACATGTGGATTTCATAAGGCGATCAATGTAAGATAACTACTGTGGATGAAAGATATTTGAGCATAGCTTCAGATTTTGCAGCATTAAGCAATGCTCAAACATCACTCATCCAGTGTTATATTTGATAATCCACAATATCATGTTGGAGAAAGTAATAATCAGGCCATTCAGGCCTCTGAATTCACGACGGCATTCCTCTGTGGAGGAGCATCTTTGGATGCTCATTTGCAGTGAGTATAAGCTACAGGTGTAATGGTGCACAGTCATTGCTCTGGTAATTAAGAATTAACGGGTACAATGGATTTCATCGACAAATACAAGTTGAAACAGCTCAAAAAATCAGTGCAGTAGGTCCAATGGCAATATGAGCTTAGTATTTTTAATGGAGACCTTATCATTTTCTATTTGAAGCCCATGAAGCAATAATAAATTCAACCAAAATTCAAGAAAAACAATTCACTTTTTACAAGAGCTATGAAAAGCACTAGCAGGAAATTTTGCGTGTTTTGCAATTTTCAGCTTTGAAGCACTCCTCCACAGATTATGTCCAACAGTTATTTTGAAGCTTGCTTGTTCAGGGGTTGAAATAACTGCCAGTCATCACTGTGAAGAAGATTTTTCCAAATAATTCTGAAATATCTATCCTCCACAGTAATGACCAGCAGTTATTGCAAATCAGGGCTTGAAATAACAGCCGATCATCACTGTGGAGGATAGATTTTTCAGAATATTTTCAGCCAAATTGGCTGAAAATATTCTGAAAAAACTCTCCTCCACAGTGATGAACGGCTGTTATTTCGAGCCCTACAAACTGATGACAAGTAGGATTTGTTTTACCATTGATGATACCAAATAGTTAGAACACAATTTTTAAAATGCACATAAAAAACCTACGTACCTCTATATACAAAGATGGGAATTTTTTACTAACAAATGGAAATCCTTGATTATCAACTATATGCCAGTGAAGAACATTAAATTTACTGTATGCAAGTGCATTCTAAAATAATACAATAATAATGGTGTCATGAAAGTACACATTAAATTCACGTTTTTGTTGGAAAAGATTGTACAAAACAGGTCAAATAATTGGATTTATTTTGAAACACACTTCAGCATTACTTTAAGCATTTCAATGACATCTGTACCAAAGAGCAATTAATGATAATGAGTATCTCATTTTAGACAATGGTATTTTTACTGTTTACTCATTCCAAATATTGTGAGCTTTAAAATAATGGTTGGACTTCATCTGTGGAGGAGTGGTTTTCCTGTTTTCAGCTGCAAAGCAGAAAACTCTACTTAATACTCCTCCACGGGTGATGACCAACTCTTATTTTGGGGCACAGTATAGAATTCAAGAATGATTACTACTTACAATGAATAGATAAATGATATCAATTGCAACGTAATGTCTTGATGTGTCAATCAGAAATCCACGATGACTAAATCTTGGAAAATCAACAACTTTATTCTTCTGCGCATGGTACTAAAAATTTAATCAGAAATTTCTTAATGAACATCTCCAAATTATTTGATCCAAAATTAACTATTCAATTGATGAAATTTTTGGAAGAAGAAATTTTTCTAGAATTTTGCTCATTTGGGAAAAAAGCTATTTTTGAAAAAGTGAATTCTCAAAATATTATCCTTTTGTAAATAATAAATATAAAAAAAACTCATGAAATTTTATCCATTTATCCAAGTAAAAAAATAATAATCACATTGTAGAATCCTATGTTTTGCTGAAATACTGAGAAAGTAAATCTTGCAACAACAAACATTTTAAGTTGGCATTTAGAATTATACCATTCATGAATATTGATCATCGCAAAATATTTTTAAAGAGGGACTTGCAAAAAATTATCTTCACAATGTTTTAAGAAGCTTATTCGCAAAAATTTATGCTCTCAAAATTGATATTATTTAAAAAATACGCAAAAGTTGGTCCCACACAAAAATTTCTCCCATTAATATATAGTACATAAAATGGCATTCTTTAAGTCAAATTGGCTGAAACATCTGGAATATCTGAAAGATCTCGTGATTACCGAATGAGGAAATCAAACAATTGCCATATTGCTATATTCTTCTATAACTCACTATAACTATCCGTCATCTCTTGGGAGGAGTCAGGGCCTAATCTAGGTCATTTCTGAAGGTGCTTAGTGCTTTTGGCATGCTTGGGCAAGTCTGGGCAAAAAAAAAAAAAATTATGCTTTTGACTTGAAACTTCCAATGAAGATTAATTACTTCAATATCTTTGAATTGGCAACAAAATTATGATGTCACAATGGCATTACATCATCATCATGTCCGGGTTTTTTTTGAAATGGTATTTATTTAAAAATATCAATGTATTCTCTTTTAGAAACTCGAAACAGAATGTAAAAATACCTTCTAGATCAAAAGTTACACTTTTTATTAAAAATTTCACACCAACGTGTGATATTTCATGACGTCAGCAAAAAAAGGATGACGTTAGCAAATATTTTGTCTTTGAAATATTTGTTACATATTGTAGTATTACCATACCAAGTTTCATGACTTTTAGGTGCTGCCAATCCTGAGATCTCAGGGGCGGAGGGAAGCAGAATCCACACCCCACCCGAATTAACTTCTCAAAAGCCCGGCATAAATAGGGTTATAATACTAGAGATGGATAAGTTTGCTCCACCTTGTATAGGTTTCAAACTCAAATCCTGAAAGTGGTGTTAATGTCGTTTCTTAAACATCCCATTTGCATTTATACTAAACACTTAACAAAAAAATAAAACATATTTTTTTACAAGGAACTTCATATTTTACAGTCTCGTCTGTTTCGATTATATTGGGGTGGCACATAAATCAAGAAATTTAAACAAGGTGAGCAGCTCCTTATAAGTTATAAAGTAATTTGTTTTGGGAGTGAACAGTGAATTAGATGTGCACTGTAGGTGTATAGGAGAATATTTTTCAATGAACCTTAACATAACGCTAACCCTAACATTGTGATTTTATTATACAGCAGTAAATAACATCAAGTATGTCAAAGCATAAATTTAGCTACGTGTCACTGCATGAATATACAAGATACATAAATTTTTCATCAGCTTGCTAAACTTGTATTAAAATACAGTAGCAAATAATTTGAGCAAACATTACTGTAGTCGATATACTATAAGAAAAAATGATCACTGAGAAGGAGAGTTTATTGAGCATAGCCTACTCTACGGTGATTATTTGCTCTTACTTCAACTACTGTGTTGTAAAAATTCATCTTTAATAAGGACGTGCAAAGTTACGTACATATTTAGTTTCATTTTGAAATACAACTTGACTAAATGTTTCCAATCCTAAAAAAAACAAAATTAAGAGATATCTAGCCTACGATAGAGCTTTGCTTGTTTAGCTCGGTCTATGCACGAATGCCATATTTTCTGTCAAGAATCTCGCTACTCTCTCGGTCCGCAAAAACATAAACAAAGAATGACTAATCAGCTTTGTCAATTTCTTTGGTTTTTGTTGGTATTCGTTTTAACATCAGACAGTGCACATGTAACGTTCATTTGACGTTCGTGCGTAGGCCGAGATACATCAAGTCCCGAGTTGACAAAATTGAAAAAGATTTTGCCAGCGGTCTCGTAATATTGCCTAGAATGCCAAAACCAAATTTCAGGACGGTACCATGCCTCTTCGGTCCATTGACCCAAAAACTCAATTTAGACCCTTTTTGGCCAAAATTCGGAACCGAGCAGACGGAATCGAAAGATTTTTGGGGAGGAGCCCTTCTAGAATATCGCCACAAATGCTGGTACCAAATTTCAAAATAGCCCTTCGGGAACATGGTCTATTAAGAAAAGTGAGATGTCGACGACGCCAACGACGCAAAGCAATAGCCTTTCCAAACTATTGATACTTGCCTCTTAAAGCACCCCACACTGTGTTTGCTGATAAACTGGACGTTAGTGCATCAATAACTAAGGTATCTAAAGGAAAGAAAAAAAACTAGAGCAAATAATTGAGATAAGGAGAAATTAAAAAAGTATGTTCGCCCAATTTTTGACGATTTCGTATCCCCTTCTACTGTTCGCTAAAGTTTGTTTTTCAAGAACCCCTCCCCTCATTCGAGCGTACATAGGTACCAGCAGTAAAATTTTACCCCTTTCCTTGGTGAAAATAACTAAAATAACCTGAAAATAACTAAAATAACCTATCTTTGTCATTAACACCTCACAAAAAATATATAATATTTTAGCAGAAATATTAATTATTAACTTACAAGATTCGTCTGTATCTAAATCCATTGGTTTGATATCATTTAATACATTAACTTCTAGGCTAGTCATTTGTTGCATTTCAGGATCAGGCTTTACATCTTTATCAGGAAATGTAATGTAAAGATATAGAGACAAAGCTTCTGTCAAAACATCTGAAGATTTGCCTGTTACCTTGAGTCTAAGAGAATATAAGGTATTATGATTACAGTTATTCACAAGAACACACTTTAAACTAAAGACTGATCGATGCTCAAACAAGAGAAAACACAGAAAACATTGCACATGCGGGGGTCGAAATAACTGCCAGTCATCGTTGTAAAGGAGAGATTTTTCAGAATATTTTCAGACAACTAGCAACCGCAAACTAATATAACTTTTAAAACTCTAACTGCATAGCAGCAATATTTTGAAATCAAAATCCATTCCAAGTTTCAAACATACATGAGTACCTGTATAAGAAAATTTTGTAGAAATTTAATTTTGAATTTAATTTTTTATCACGAAAATCTCCAGAAATTATAAAAAGTGCCTACTGTAGTACATATACTTCAATGTGTGGTTTTAACATACTACTGTAAAGGTCGGTAAAAGTATTACTTACTCAAAATGATGAGGATCAAGTGTATAATACATATTTTCTCTAGCTTCTTGTTGAGGTTTTGGCCAGATTGTTCCAAACACATAATCTTCACCAATTTCAAAATTAGAAATGTCTTCTTCAAACAGACCATGTGGATCAAAAAGGGAAGGTTTCCCACATTGGATCACACAAACAAGAAAACTAAAACCATAATATGCTTGTAGCAACATTTTCATTCAGTACCTAAAGATAAAGAATGAACAGTTTGTACGTACTAAAACTGGTAGCAGTCAATACCAGGCTAGAACAGGCTAGTAACATCCTAGAACAGTCTAGCTACGGCATCTGCCATCTTGAAATGATGTAACTGCCAGTAAAACAGCCTGTTGACGAAAGTAAATATTCCACGTTAGATACCTAAGGTGGCATTCCATGCTGGATACCTAAGGTGACATAACCTGCACTCTCCTTCACATTTTTTTAGTTTTTCTATTTTTCTTTTACTTTTTTAAACCATCGCATATGAGAGTGATTTTGAAAATGAGTGGGCATGAGAATAAAAACAAAAACATGTTTTTTTTCTGAGAACTTCTTTAGCTTCAAGCTGTCAAGAGAGAAACAAAACAAGGAAGTTGAGCAAACAGTCCGAGTAGTAGCGATTCCTGAAGAGTTGAAACCAGCAATTAGGTATATACAGTATGCTAGTAAATCTTTAACTGATCTTTATTCTTTAATCTGTAAACGATTTACTTTGGCTAGCCTACTTAGGGGCCGTTGAACGAATCTTATGTCACGCTTGCAGACATTGTCCGTTAACGTTTGACCCCCACCCCCGTGCCCTTCAGGGACATTTCTCCAAAGTTTCAATGATTTTTTTACAAAAACATAGCTTGCTTGCTATAGCTATACAATGTGAAACAGACGATTAAATCGGACGGACCGATACGGATGCCACCACTTTGAAAAAGTTTAGACTCCTGTTTTCACTCCATGTAAATAAAACACCAAAAAATATGTGATTTCGTTAGCAAATACGATATATTTATTTTTTTTAGGAGAGGCATATACTAAGAATCATATTGTCTTTGTTTTAATACTATAATAAAAATGGTAGCTTTTGGATGTATATTTATCGATTTATGACGCTTATTTTGGACGAAATGGACTGTGCTAGACAATAAAAGATATGATATGATTCAAGACCCCTACCCCTTCGTGGACAATGTCTGCGAAGCGTGACGGAAATTTTTTGTCGATGGCCCCTTAGACCAACTATTCTCTAGTCTACTAGCAGATATAAAATAATGGGAATCACCTATATATCGGCATTCAATAACATTAAACTGCTCTAAGGGTGTTCTAGTCTGATACAGGGTGTTCTAGGGTGCTCATATAATATATATTCAAATTCAGTTTTTGATATAAGAAAATCACTGTGGAGGAGTGATTTTTGAGCATTGCTTCATACTTATACGCTTAAAAAAGCCTCCTCCACTTCCACTTTCCTTTTATTTCGAACACTGCAAGAAATCCAGGACAGTGGAGTAAACAATCGTCCCAGAGGACGTTGGCACCCTTATTTTTGGAAACCACAACCACTGTAAAAAAAAACAGTATATTCGTAGATCGTATTTATTCCTGTGTTGGGTTTCCTCATACTATTTGGGAGATATCACAGATAACACAGATAACAAAAATTTCTATAATATATAACGTATTACACAAAACTTCAATCTTCTTCAGATAATGAAGGAAGATGATTATAATAACGTT
>JAULBZ010007933.1:0-11101 GCA_032360805.1 Neoturris breviconis | reverse complement strand
GAAATTCAAACTTTGTATATAATGTATAATTTGACACATGGGACATATAACAAACATACAACACCATGAAAACAATATAAAATACAGAACGCAGAACGGTAAAGGGCAAAGTCCATTTTTGTAAACAAATTAAAAGGGACAATAAAACACCAAAATATTAGGTTTAAGGTTTAAATTTTTAAATAACTAGTTTACACTAACTAGATTTACTTACACCAATTAAATTGCAAGGAATGTAACCCGTATTTCCCTTTCTGTCTTTCCCCCACCACCATTCTTTCTCTAACGTATCACCTCTTCGTAATATGGTCAGTTCATCACCAACGTAGAAGCTTAATTCATCTTCATTTTCTGATGTGTAATCATATAACGCGTGCACCAAACCACCATTTATTCGACCTACATTCTCTTTACATTCTAAACAGAGAAAGTCAAATTCAGTAAGAATGCAACTTACTCGAGTACAGTGGGTGAAATAAGAGTAATTAACCACTGTGGAGGAGGGATTTTTAAGAGTAGTTTTTTAGCCGCCTGAAGTTATGCTCAAAAATTACTCTTGCGCAGTGGATATTTGCTGTTATTTTGGCAAATAATCTACGTTTCTAGACCTTCTCGGCCCATGCACACTAGCCCAATTCTCTGTATTAGATAATTCACCATTTCCATCGTATTCGCGCTGATATTCATACGAATATGGAAGAAATTTCACTGCGGAAGAGTGATTTTGGGACATAGCTTCAGGCTACAAATCCTTAAACTATACTAACAAATTCCTCCTCCACAGTGATTCTTTACTCTTATATTGAGCATTGGGATATGCTGATCTTTATTATCGCGGACACTCCATGGTTAAACGACACTCCATGGTTAAAAAAAGTTGGAAATGTTAAAATCAATGGGAATACTTGTCGTCGTTTGACCATGGTTTCTTAAAGATCGTCTTAAAAATAAACTTTGGAAAGAGTACTGTGGCCAGTACGTAAAAACTTGTTCAAATTCTGCAGTAAAGACGTCTTTATTGCAAGCATTAAACAATTTTTTTGCAAACAGCGGTATATAAAAAAACATTAACAAACGAAACACAGAAAACTTACCATGTAGATAGCCGAAGCATACGTCATAATTATCATCCAATTGCGAACATTTATGCGCAGGAGTCTGGTAATCAGTATAGGTAGTAGCAAATACTGAAGCGCCATGCTCTACTAAGAATGAACACAATTCCGTGTCATTGTAAAAAGCAGCACAGTGAAGCGGAGTCCTGCAAAGAAAGATACAATGATTGAAATAGGAACATATAATCACTGTGGAGGAGGGATTTTTGAGCATTGCTGCAGACTTTATGGCCTGAAGCAATGCTCAAAAATCGCTCCTTTACAGTGATTATTTGTCCTTATTTCGAATACTTAGATATTACTAATTTATATGGCGGTTATTCGTGAAGCAGATTTTGGCGGAAGATATTTTTGTGGTATCGCGGTCTTATCTATAGTATATTCCGTTAAAAAAATATATGGTAAAATTGCTACAAACATATATTGGTATTTTTAAAATTTCTCTCATCAAAGTACTTAGAGATAAAAGCATCTCTGCGAAGAAGAATACATATAGTTTCAAGAACATTACACCCTCATTCACAAACACTTTTTTTGACCAAATTCAACAGAACTGAAACTATACATCGAGCTTATAATGGATTGGTTTCTTCAGGACGAAGGAACCAATCCACTGCAAGATCATTAGCTCAGTACTCTTCTCTGTAAATCTTCCCTTACCATCCATTATTATCGGCAGAGTTGATGTCACATGCAACTTCGACGAGGTATTTGACTACTTCTTTATGGTTACCACATACAGCGTTGTGAAGGGCTGTAATACCTTCAGGGTTTGGCTTACTTGGGTCTGGTACCTATGATACAGAGAAATAAAAAAATAAATAAAAAAAATAATAGAAACAGGATATACAGTGTTCAAAATAAGTGCAAATAATCACTGTGGAGGAGTGATCTTCGAGCAAAGCTTCAGGCGTTATAGTCTGAAGCTAGACTATAAAATCTCTCATCCACATTGATTATTTGCTCTTATTTCGGTGCCGTAAAGTTTTCCCGATGACCGTTTTATTTTCCAATTTTCTTAGACAAATATAATCAAATCAGTATATCTGTAAATCATAATGTTAATTCTTCAAAACAACTGTACTCCTCCACAGGCAATCCAATATTCATTTTGAAGCATGCAAATGTATCACAATGTTTATTTAGCATTCTTCTCCACCGATGTTTATATTGGTGCAGAAAAACGATGTTACAGATGTCTTATTATCGACAGGTGGATGGAGTCGATATTTCTCGAGAATAAAAGAATGCAGTATGATGATAAAATTACTACAGAATACAGTGTTTAAAATAGGACTTTCTAGCCTGAAGCAATGCTCAAATATCACTAATCCACAGTGTTTATTTCCTCTTATTTCGAACACTGGAATATGCTTATCTTGAAGTCTATTTCAGTGATCCTTATCACACTAAAAACAGAGACTTATTTTAAAAGGTGAAAGTAGGGAGATAAGAAAGAAGAAAATATGAAGATTTTAATCCAATCCCCAGTAGGCAAAAACTTGTTCAAAGTCCGCAGTAAAGACGCCAGAACAATGTTGAAAATGTTGTTCTAGTGACTTTACTGCGGACTTTGAACAAGTTTTTGACCACTGAGTCTGATTCTTCTTGTGGCGACCAAAATTTCAGTAAACATGATAGGAAAGAAAAATTAAGTCACCATGACGTCCAATGTTTTTCTATAGTAAAGACATATGTCAAAGTTTTTCAGTTTTTTATAGCAGATTGGTCAACTAGAACGTCAGTACAATAGAATATGGATATCTTAACAGTGTGAAAGACCGAGTACGGATAGCTCCACCACAGTATAATAGACTACCAAGCACGGATATTAATATATGTTATCCATAGGGAAATATACATCATTCACACTGTGCATAACCTCTGGAGGTTAACAAAAATTAGGGGTTAAAAATAACTGCCAGTGATCACTGCGGAGGAGAGATTTTTTTCTGAAAATCTCTCCTCTACAGTGTTTACCCAGAAGTTACTTTAACCCCTCAGTTATGATACAAAATGTTTTATAAGAAATGAACGCTTACCCTTTTTAACGTTTCTTTCACACAATCCATTTCACCCTCTAAAGCAGCATCCAATAACAAAGCAAATGGGTCAAGTACTATATTTCGTTTCTGTTTACGAGGTTTGTCTGGTTTCATAAGAATAGGAGGTGGCATTTTATCTGGCGAAACACTAATGACTATAGGTACAACCACTTGATCCAGATCTTCTGATTCACTATCAAAAGAGTTTTGAGATATTGATGAACCACTAACACTCCAGTCAGGTTGTAAATCATTAAGCTCGTCTATATCTGCAAAAGAAAGCTCAAAGTCATCAGGTTCTGTTGGTATATTCTCTCCTTCTAAACTGGGTGGACTTGGCCACAATTTATCTGAAATTTCATCCTCCTTTTCTAGCGATTCATCAAGTGGTAAACTAGCTTCTTTGGATTTATCATATATGGATATATTAATCTCATTATTTATTGGTGTACTTGGAGCAATTGCTACCCGGTCAACTGTATCTAAACCTTCTTTGTTTTCTGGTTTTTGTGGTTTTGATGCTATAGCTGGTTTTGGTTTAATTATAGGTGGCTTATTTTTAGAGGCTAAGGTTTCAATGGTGGAACTGTTTGTAGCATCGCCATATTTTTTATATTTAGATATGTTATCACTATCGCCTGAGAGGGTCGAATCACTATATGTGCTAACTTTTAAGTTTGAAGATTGAAGTTCTTTTTGTAATTCATTTATTCTCTGTTTTTGTAAACGTAAGGTCGCAAGAAATTCTTCATTAGGAGGCGCTTTTACTTCTTTTCGAGTGTCGATTAACACACCAACTGGTGTACTACGTGGTGGGGGCGGTGGTGGAGCCGCTTCTTGATTAAATGAAAATGGTTTTGATATATCATCAGGTGTCATTGAAGATGAAGACATTGAAGAAAGCGAGGAAACAGAAGAAGAAGGTGAATGAGGAGGCGACGTTTTATTTTGATGATCTGTAAGAACTTCTAAACTTTGTGCAGGTTCTTTCCGCCATATTTGATTACCGGACAACGGAGTGTCTTTAAATACTGAATTATTTATTTGTTTATTATTATGGTCAGTTCCATTTACAACACCGTTACTTATTGGTTCAGGCATAATCACGTGATTCGCATTAATGTCTTGCACCACTTGTTTACGACCAGCTCCAGAGCCAGATCTTTTTCTGCTCAGTGTATCTTGCAGGTACGTCCCATTAAACAATGCTTGGTTTGGCGCTTTACGATTCACATCAACTTTCCCAGCAGCTTTTTTACTTTTCAACGCAGTTCCTAAATCATTCATTCGAGTATGAAGTTGTCTTAACTCTTGTTGCTTTTCGTGAATGATGTCACGTTGTAATTGTAATTGATGACTTTGCTGTGAATTCATTTCATTTCGAACCTAAAAACAAGGAGAAAAACTTATGTTATTCCCAGTGCGAACACGGTGTAGGATTAACGTCGAAACAACGTCAAAACGACGTCGTGTCTGATCCGACGTTGTGTGTTTGCAGGGTTATTATACAATAGTTTCTGAGTTATTAAACAATTGTTCCCTTCTAACAAATGCCGTTCCTTAGTATACATTAACTGTAAAAACAAATCCGTCGTGAATATTTGGATCTTATATAGAACGTTGACTGCAAAAAACAGGTAAACAGGTCAATTTTTCAACTAGTTTCATCATATTTTGATAAACTTGTACCTGTACGACCATATAAACAATTACACAATGGTTATAAGCTCTCAAATGGATCCTTTGGATGGAGAGAAATGGCCTCAAAAGATGTGGTGAAAGATTATGGTAGCCTTTTGAAACTAGTGACTATAGTGAAAACGATGAAAACTTATATAGCAAAAAAAAAATCAACTTGTTTTTATTACCCCAAACCATTAGACAAGAACTAAAAAAAGGTTTGACGTTAAAATCTTCGGATTGCAAAAAAGTTCGGATGCTAATATTTTCGGACAACCTTTTTGTCCGAAATTAAAACCATCGAAATTTTTTTACAGCTACTGTATTCGCTATGTACTTTAAATATTCTTAACATAAGAGTAAATAGTTACTAAGGCTGAAGCAATCTTCAAAAATCACTCCTCCACAGTAATTATTTACTCATATTTGGGGAACCGAAATACCACAGCTACCTAAAATACCGTATATTTACAGATACAACGGTTAGTTAAATTGTTTGTTTCACGAATAACACAGTTGATAAAGGGTTAGACTTACAATGAGTTCATTACGTAATCGATCCAGCTCGTCCTTTGCTGCTTGTATTTTCTTTCTCCTATTAATACGTTCAGGGGTAGGAACTGAGCTATGACCTTCGCCATTCTTTTTGTGTTCCAGTTGGTGTGTTAGTACATCAACTTTTCGTACAGCCTCAGCTAGTTCATTTTGTTTTGATGAAAATACGGAGCGAACTTTTTCAAGTTCATGAGCTAGAGATAAAAGTGTTAAAAAATAAACTCTGCTATAGAGAGCACTGAACACATAGAAAGTGTAATGCCACCCTTCTTCGCAGAGGATACAGGTTATTTGGACACACAGATAACGTCTGCGTAGAAGATTGGTATGTCAAATATCTTGTAATTTGATTGGCTTCCTCATAACGAAGAAACCAATCAATCTGAAGATATAGGGGTTGAAATAACTGCCGGTCTTCAGTTTTTTAAGAATATTGTCAGTCAAATTGGCTGAAAATATTCCGAAAAAATCTCTCCTCCACAGAGATGACCGGCAGTTATTTTAACCCCGGAAGATTAACCCTTGAAGATAAGTAGCTGAGTACTCTCCTATTGCGTACATGTTATGTGATATTTTATATCACTAAGAAGATAATTATCATCAATAATATTTCCTGAACGATTCTGATCAACCAAACTACAACACAATGCATTAAAACGACTATATCCTGATCAACCAAACTACAACACGATACATTAAAACGACTATTTCCTGATAAATTAAATAACAAGACAATGCGTTACAACAAGGACACTCCTACTTAATATGGATGGAGTCCAACATTCAAGAAACAAGCCAAACACTTGATGTCAACAAATTCAGCAGTTATACGCGCTTATTCGAAAGTTTTAGAACTCGTCGTCAACATTCCTTAACAGATTTAAACAGATGTATGAGATCAAAATAGCTGCTGACAGTCAGCGTTTTTTTTGTGATAAGGAGACTCAATGATGTACCTATTAATGCTATCGCTACTTATGTTAGATGATTATCTTTAATAACGGCGTGGGTTAAAATAACTGCCGGTTATCACCGTGGAGGAGATTTTTCAGAATATTTTCAGACAGACCAGTGATTTTAACTCCTGTAACGAAGAATTCAGTAAATCTTACAATGATTGACACAACAACCATGGGTTGAAGTATAAGTCGACGATTCTTGTAATTGTTCGGTTTCTTCGGTAAGAACAAACCAATCAATTACTTGATCGTTGATACGGCACCCTTCTCCACAACAGACATTATACATACCTAATTCAACATTGCTAAACTTCTTAACGTCAATCTCATTCTGTAAATTGGTTCGTTTTTGCATTTTTCCCATACTTTGATACGTTTCACGAAGCATACGAGCATACTGATCTTGTTCTCGCTTACTAAGGGGTGATTTCGGCGTTCTAGGTGATGCAGGTTCTTTACCTAGTCTGGGAGAATGAGGTATACGCGGTGACTGTGGGTCACCTTGCAGTTTTAGTCTTGTTCTAAAGTCTTGATGCATTTTCATGAGTTGTTGTTGTTTTTCCATTAGCTCCTTACTATTATATAAGATTTGCTTACGCTGACGTTCGGCAAGCTCTTGAAGCTCTTGTAAAGTGAGCTGTGCACGATTGATTCCCTGATAAAATAAACAAACAGAAATGTCAAGACTGAAAATAAAAACAAATAATCACTGTGGAAGAGTGATTTTCGAGCATAGCTTCAGGCTATAACGCCCGATGTTCAAAAATCACACTCTTGCTGAAACTCACCATACATATACTAAAAATAAACGAGTCAACTTTCTTTCAATTGATTGGTTTTCTCAAAACGAACGTCCAATCGATTGAAAGATTATATCCTCCGAAAGACGCTCCCAACAAAATGGAATAAAATTAACAGTGACGACTTCACGTTATAGAATTCATAGTCGAAATAAGTAACAATGTATATACTAAGAATAATAATAAAAAAATGAGTCAAAGTTCTTGCAATTGATTGGTTCGCTGAAAACGAACAACCAATTAATTACAAGTATAGTGTGGTGTATGTGTAATGTTACAATGCGTGCGATAATTCCTGGTTTTAAAGTCTGTTAAAGATTAATATAATAATCATTATAAGATGTACGTGATATCAGCAGTTTGGTTAACGTATTAATTCCATAAAATCTCTTTTCACTAGTATCTGTTTGATATAAGCGACAATAGGATATATGAGGAAGAGTCTAAAGTCAACGATCTGGATTTTTATTGATGCTAAGGACGAAATATATCAACTCCAAGATTGTTGAATCAGTGTTCTTTGCAGGTGTTATATATTTATGTACTTGTAGCAGTAGTCAAGTAATCAATGTGTAGGAGAGACGTTTGAGCATAGCTTTAGGCTTATTGGCCTAAAACTAGTTAAAAATTACTCTTCCACAGTGATTATTCGATCTATTAATTAGATTTGCTCATCAGTAAGTGATGTATATGCGGGATCGTTATGTTAACGTCAACTGAGAAATACAAACTGACGCATGTACAAATATTAAACCGATATATTTGATCTTTAGCGTTGTCAAAAACCAGAATATTAAAGTTAAAATAGGCTCACAAAAAGGTACACACATACATGTAGATCAATATTTGAAAGATCCTCAACATTAAGAATGTTATTCTTATAATCCTTGTTGTTGTTATTGTTGTTGTTGTTGTTGTTGTGTTCATTTTTATTATTTTTATTATTATTATGAATCTGTCTTTGTTCAACAACATTTTGACGTAAAACCTTCTTCTTAGTTTTCTGTGGATTAGCAAAAGATATATAACCCAACATTTCTACTTTTTTTTCTTCTTCTTCTTCTTCTTCTCTTCTTCTCTTTTTTGTGTTTAATATAAAATCACTTGAATATCTGCTAAGCTAAAACTTTCTCAATACTTGCATGCTGTTTTTATAATGAATACTATGTTTGTAATGATATAAATAAACTTGAGGTTGTGATGAAATTATTCCGTTATATGATGAGTAATAATTCTTGAAGACAAAGTGAAGTTTACGTCATTATATTCATAGCATAAATTAAATCGTATCTTAGCACTTTGCATAATCAATGAGAAAAATGTGCTTACTTATAAGCCAACAACAAATATTACTTAATAAAAATATTCAAACTATTTCTCTATTCTGCTTGCCGCCATTCTGTAAAATACATACAGCTGTATGAGACATATACAATAAGAATGTAGGATAGCGAGAAGATACGATTCCTTCTTTTTTATTGACATAATACTCTATACTTTCGATCGAGGAAATAGAAAAAAGAAAATATGAAAATAGTCTTATAAATAAAAGATCAGGCTAATGGCAGTAGTGTAATACAGTTTAGCCTCGATCTTCACACACACAGAATTTTATAATGAACGATGTAAATATTTTATTTAAAATAAACTATATAGAGAATGAAGAAAGTTGCAAAAAAGAATAATTTATTCATAGGGAGCGATTGCTCATATTCTAAAGAAGGATTCATTGGTGGCTAATTTATATATTCAGAAATGTCAAAAAGACACGTGTGAAAGATAAAAAAAAATTCAATGTTGATATAAGCCCACAGTAAAGACGCTCGACTCACTGGGATTAGTATGTAAGGTTCCAAATACCTGTCAAAAATTGCTGTTTCTCACACATTTTAAGAACATCGATAAAAATGGGTTAAAAATAAAACGTAAAAGACAATTGCAGTGTTCAAAATAAGAACAAATAATCACTGCAGAGGAAGGATTTTTGAGCATAGCTTCAGGCTGAAGTTATGTTAAAAAATAACTAAAATGGTTTTTGGTCAAAAAAAGTTGACTGAAAATCAAATGTTTATAACAACCCAGGGTTACAAGATCATTGACTACAGCACTCTTCTCAGCGAGCAAAAACTTGTTCTAAGTCCACAGTAAAGATGCTAGAACAACGTTGAAAACCCGGTATAGCATGGTTAAGGGACGTTAAAGTCGAATCAACATCTGTTACATGGTATTCCATGTCTTTAATTTCTAATTTTGGTCTCATCACACACTTTCTATTTTCTTGTTTCAGCCTAGGTGCACTCTCCATTTCCTAATCTTAGCGTAACACATGCACTTTATTTTCTTATTTTAGCCTCAGCACACCCTGTATAGTTTCTTATTTTAGCTTTATCGCACACCCTCTATTTTCTTATTTTAGCCTCAGCACTTACTTACACTTACTTTCCGCTCATAACTTTGGTTAGGTGAAAACGTAATTTTCTATATTCAAATTCTATCCACATTCTCTTATACTTCCACATTTTACCTACTCTTCTCAGGAGATACTCTTATTCTTAGTAAGTAACACTCGACATGCTTTAAAATAACTACATATATACTCTGTGGTGGAGTGCCTGTTAGTCAACAGTAAAATTGAAATTCAGTTAATTGAAGGACACATTATTTAAAGCAAAGTATAAAACTAAGGAAGATTGTAATACATCCATCCTTCCATTGATGAAGAATTCAAAAGAAGGAAGTATTATAATTTTAACAACACGGGAAACAATGCACTCAAACCACAAACTCGTGTCGCTCTATTACAGTGGTGCTTATGATCTGGAAGTTCCCAGTTCAATACCACACTTGAGGGAAAATTTCGAGCCAAGTCCCTGGAAGCACTGCCGTCTACTTGTTCCCCTGTAAAGTGGTTCCGGCCATGTTTCAGGGTAAATAAGGTAGATTGAGGGTTGTATCCACTATCAGGAGAACATTGGGTCCTAGTCCAAGTGGGCCTTTCTATTAAAGTGTGGCTAGATACCACAAACATATGCCCTTCCATTACAATGAGGGCCTTCCATTACATTGTGGCAATAGACCACAAACCCACATCCTTCTATTATAGTGGGACCTTTCATTATAATGGGCAACATATAAAAAAACCATGTCCTCCTGTTACAGTGGGGCCTTCCATTATGAGGTAATAGACCACATAACCCATGTCTTTCAATTACAGTGGACACTAAATGAAGTAGAGATAAATAAACATGTTGTATATATACCCAGTGGACAAAGAAATTGTTCAAAGTCCGCAATAAAGCCGCTAAAAAAACGTTATTCTAGAGTCTTTACTGCGGACTTTGAACAAGGTTTTGCC
Source organism: Neoturris breviconis (assembly GCA_032360805.1). Taxonomy (NCBI): domain Eukaryota; kingdom Metazoa; phylum Cnidaria; class Hydrozoa; order Anthoathecata; family Pandeidae; genus Neoturris; species Neoturris breviconis. Next base: position 592 of record JAULBZ010007933.1, on the reverse strand, counting down.
CACTGGGTACATTCTTTCATATGACATCATATCTATGATGTCATCAATTAATTGACTCTGTAATTATTAATTTTTTTAAATTTGGACAGCTACCCAGTGAGCAAGAACATGCTCAAAGTCCACAGTAAAGACGCTAGAACAACGTTGAAAACTTTGTTCTAACATCTTTACTGCGGACTTTGAACAAGTCTTTAACCACTGGGTAGTAAAATTATAAAATTCTTCAGGATGGAAATACGTGATACATCACGTTGTTCTAGCGTCTTTACTGCGGATTTGAACAACTTTTTGCCCATAGAATTATACAATAAGACAATAGAAGAAGAAGAATGCAATCACTGCTGAGAATATCTAAAATGTTTATATTCAATTGGAATGGCTGTCTATCAAACTTCAACAAATTGGAATGGCTGTCTATCTAACTTCAACAAATTGGAATGGCTGTCTATTTAAGTTCAACCAATTGGAATGGCTGTCTATCTAACTTCAACAAATTGGAATGGCTGTCTATTTAATTCAACCAATTGGAATGGCTGTCTATCTAACTTCAACAAATTGGAATGGCTGTCTATTTAATTCAACCAATTGGAAT
>JAULBZ010007932.1:0-11102 GCA_032360805.1 Neoturris breviconis | reverse complement strand
TAATCCAAAGAAAGAGAACAAAGAAAAGAACAAGAAAAAGAAAAAAGATACGTCAAATAACTCGTCGGCGATGCAAAGCAGCGATGAAATTCATGATGGAGAATATGCGACAATTCGCGGGGAGAAATAGAAATCCTGAAATTGAGTATATCGCATACGATTGTTCTTTTCACACATTATTCAGATGTCGAGTGGGAGCATTGTTCCAGGATGTCTAAGTATAAAAGGATAAAAGTAAAAAGATTTATTTTATTTGTTTTATTTGTTTTATTTGTTTTATTTGTTTTATTTGTTTTATTTGTTTTATTTGTTTTATTTATTTTATTTATTAACTAATTTAGTCTTTCATTTATCACTCTTGATAGGTCTATGCTTAAAGTTTCTATGAACGCCTAGTACATTAATTATTAATGTAGTTCGCATCTGTAATATTTCTTCGTAAGCAAGGGAAAAACAAATATTTAATATATACATCGCTAGCTTAGAATTAGTATTAGTATTTGGATGTTCACTTTTATCTGTTTTGTTAGACACTGTATTTTATGGTATTATTTTTTTATGGGATACCATCACTTTATTTTCTCACATTTTATCGAGAGAAATTATTAATTTACGCAATAGTCATCTTACCACTTCACATAGGAATATATTATCAGGTCTGTAAGTCGTTATTTGAATGAAGCTTTAATTCCCTACAATGAGCTGCTGCTAAATTTGCAGACCCAGCATTGTTACACGTCCACCCGTAGTGCCTGTGTATATCGCGACTGGCTTATTTCCGGCTGACAGATGTCAATTGATTCATTCAGGTTGCTGCCAGATCGGTCGGTTGCATTAGTTGCGTCTGGGCTTTGGACGTAGGCACGTGGAAGAGGAGCTGACCAATGTGCACGAAAATAATCTCGTTATTTTGGAGTTGCCCCTTACATTTTCGTAAAAAAAAAATTATTACCACTGTCTTTGTTGCCCTTAGAACAACTAATTCCGTCTGTTTTATTCCGCCATAGTTTTGCAGGGTGTTCTTACAGATAGCTCGAAATAGTGCCCTATATAGGCTGATGTTTTTAGGCAGGCTATATTTCCGCTTCAAGGAGATGTATATTTTGGGAGTACTATTTACTTTTACGAATAGGAAGTTAGTCTTTTACAAAAAATTTATATACATAGATTTTCATGTTTATAACAACACATTACACATATATATTCTTGAAGGACGATTGAATTCCTAGCGAAAAATCAATCTGCGTTTGTAGGTTTGAAGAAACTAAACTCGAAGAAAGTTTAATAGTTAACCATGAACCTTCTTACAGTGAATTTCCACTTATGGAAACATTTAATGTGAAAGTTAAAATAAGACATTCTATTGGTCACACGGCGTGTGATGTCAATTTATGCCAATGAAGTGTCTTGTTAATGATTCGCTTAATGACGTCCGCAATGTTTGTTTCAATGCTATTTTTCATATTTTTACAGAGTAGCTAATGATGGCATAATTTATTGATTTTGGATAACAGAACCCCCAGAAATACTAATATTGAACGAGAAATTATATGAAAAATATTGGATTTTCAGGAGGTAACTTTAGAAAAGAGTATTGAGTCAACTTTTCACTTGATTGACTTAAGGTTGATTTCCACTAGGCGAACAAATTTGCTGTAAAAGTCAAAACGAAGACATTCCATTGGTAGAAAAATTCGTTTACATTGACGATGCTTCTCGTTAGCTTTTTAATTCTCTAAAAATGGCGATTTTACATACGTAATGCTGGCATCGTTTAAAAATGGCATTGGCGCTCTTCCGTGTTCGAAAAGGCAAGAAGCCCTGGGAACCAGGTTGGCGTGAATATATTTTTTATTGATCTCTAAAGAAAATGTAGCGTAAGTTCCGATTTCTCCCGATTCCAGCTTTATATATAGCCTGGTCTGCAGACCAACATTTTTACCGCCCACTGGATAAAAACTTGTTCAAAGTTTGCAGGAAAAACATCGAACGACATAATTCTAGTGTTGTTACTGCAGATTTGAAACAAGTTTAACCTGAAATATTTAGTTTTTTCTATCTTTTTACAGTAATGAACCATATTAGTTTCGTAAACATTCCATTGTCGAATTTTCTAAAAATTGTTTATAACTGCTCTATCGTTGAAATAACCACATTTTTACGGGACGAGTCGTGAAAGGAAACAATTCATTCATTTCAAATTAGTTTATCTGAGAACCGATCCTTATTCTATATGCGGGGACGCTAAAGCTATGAAGCCCCTGCTGCGAAAAATGATCTGACCAGTCAAATATATAATTAACTGTATTGCCTATCCAATACTTCAACACCCGCTCTATTTAAACCCACCCACTCCAGCACCCACTCTATATAAACCCACCCACTCCAGCACCCGCTCTATATAAACGCACCCATTCCAGCATCCACTCTATATAAACCCACCCACTCCAGCACCCACTCTATATAAACCCACCCACCCCAGCATCCGCTCTATATAAACCCACCCACTCCATTTTACATCAAGTACAAATAAACAAAAGTAAAAATTAATTCACAAATACCACAATAGAATTAAGTAAACTTGAACTCATAATTTTACAACTAATCTAAATTGCACAGATCATAGTCAAAACAATCAACATTACACCTTTCCAAAAAAGACTTAAATATGGTCCAGAGTCGCTCATCCAAGATGTGTTGGGTCAGGCACGATTTGCTGATAATTCTGAAATATCAGTAATAATGTATTAGCTTGATCTTGAGCATTTATATTAAAATCACTAAAAACAGCATGTACAGTATCTAATTGTAGAATGTCAGTTAAAATACGATAGAAAGCTGATAAACAGGTGCTGTTTTTACGGTAAACAACCACCACTCTGATTGAATCTAAGTGAACATGAGCTTTTCTTGAATTCGATAACAGATACACCATTACCATAATGATAATTTTTTATTTCTATACGTGATTTGTGGCAAAAGAAAATACTTTGAAACTTGTCATTGCATTTACTATGTAAAAACTCAAAGCTGTTCAACACTTTAGAAAAGTTGAGTTTCAGTGAGACATAATACATCTGTGTTTAGTAATATCTTGAGAAATATCTATATCATATATATATGCAGTGATCTTGTATTCAGCGGTGTAACTGTAAGAGCAGCATCAGATAATGCATTATCAGTATTATATACTGATTCAACCACGCATTTTCCTCTCATGCGTTCATACTCATTCAATGCTCTTGGATCAGATTTAATGGCAGAAGATTTATATTCACCCGTTAAGAATAGTCCACTAAGTGAGGTCACTCTACTTAAAGCTATATCTGTTCATTGTTAAAGCACCTTCGTTTCAGTAATCTAAAGCTGATAACAGCTTTGTCTAAACTTAAACCTTGCACCTTGTGAAATATGTATGCCCAAGCTAACATCAGGGGAAACTAAGTCCTTTGATAACAGGTGAACTATCTTTTTCACTCTCATGATAACACTTGCTTCAGCTATTTTGATAGGAACCCATTTGTGTTGCTTTGTAAACGAATCAGTGTCAATGTTCTTTACCCTATTCAGGGGGAGGGGGAGGTGGATTCCTCCCCCTGTCACATTATTATTTATAACGTCTGAACCACTAAAATAATGGAGCTGGAACTTTCTGAACTATCTACTAGACACAAATTGTGTAACTTTCAGCTTCATTACTTAAAGGGATCTATTTATATGGGTCATAACCTGAGACCAACTATTTCTACATGGGGAAACGCTATGTAAATCGCCAATCACCTATTTTGCAATAACTTCTGTTTGGTTAGTACTTATAGCATGAAACTTAATCATATTACATATAATCACAAAGTAAATATTTCTGAAAGTTTTGGTTACATGACTAATCCGATGTTTTCAAATTTTGAAACCCCCCGGCCATGAAATGTTCAAAAAAGCCCAGCTTGAATAGGGTTCAGACCAGTATATGCATCATCAAACTTGATATATATTTTAAGAATATTACGACTAAAGTCAAAAGAAACATGCTTAACTGTTCCAATTTTTCCATTATTCAAACGATCAGCTATATCTATATCTATATCTCAAGCATTTTTGGGAGGCCACCAGTTTCACTTTGATTGCGGTTAAGTGCTCTTTCAATAACATCCTTTGACACTTTTTTACGTAAATCATCAATGGCCGATATAGACCGTAAATTATTTTGATTTGAGCTCAGCATATTTTAATTATATTCCTGACAAGGTTTATTTCTGCAAATATGTAAAGGGCATCACTGGAATAATTATCATTAAATTTTCATCGTACTCTTCTAGTGAAGAGGTTCGAATTTTATTTAGCAGATCGATTAAATCAGAATCGCATATTTGCCGTATAATTTCATGTAGTTCTGCAATTTGAAAAGATTCCACAGATGTACCAAATTTTGCCATGCATCCCTATATTCAGCATAAACCGTTCTTTATTGAACTGGAGGTAGCCGATAAAAATCAACTGCTATAACAGTTAGACTAGCAAAGGGAATATTGTCCGAGCAACCAAATATTTCTACTAACCTGAGATAAATATATAAAAGTTACAAATTTGAAATCATTGATATTTCGTCAATAATAAGAGTACGCAACTCTCACAACTTGTTTCGCAAAGCTGATCGTTTTTTATCGTTCAGTTTCGATAGATTTTTTCCATATCTACAAACGGGTATTCCTAATGAAATATGAATAGTTGTTCCATCTATATTGACAGCCGCTACATCAGTTGGTGCTACTATTAACACGTTTGGTTTATCTAAAGTGGCTGCTCGATACGAAAATGCTTTTGTTAATGCGGGATATATGGTTGTTTCTAGATGTGATTTACCTATCCCAGTACCTCCTGTTAAAATAATATATAATGGTCTTATCTCGATTTTTGTGATTGTCGATAGGTTCTTTACAAACTGTTTTGCTCAAGCTCAAAATATTCTCTCGGCTTCAGATTTATTGATCTAATCTTTACATTTAATTCATCATCAAATATAACCGTGGGTGCAATAGCAGGAATTACACATGCATCGTTGGGTATTACAGCATCGGCAGCTGGGTATTCTGATGCTAAATAGCTAGCAGCATCTAGAAATTCTTCAACTTGATAATGTTTTTGATTTGCGAAAAAGTCTTGATTTCAAGCTAAATTTGTGCGTGAATTTAACAATGCAGATTCAACTAAATCTCCATAAGGCTCAAACACTTCTGTTAATAATATCAATAACGATAGGTTCTTGTGAATTAATTCTTGTGACTTAAGAATATGAACCAGTATTATTTGACTTTAAATCTTCTTTATTACGAAACGGATAAAACATAAAAAGCAAATGGTGTGCATATTTCTCAGGATATTTGTGACGATTTGGTACATAATATCGTAAAACAGCTTTACTTAGCGGCACTTCAATTTTCCTGTGGAATTCCTTAGAGGAATAGTAGATGGATAATTGCAAGCACTATGGTTAATTTACAAAAGTAATTCTTGTAAAAATGTTAGTTGACTGTCATTTTAGGTTTTTGTCTCATTATGTAAACATCTCATTATGTAAACATCAAGACTTTCAAATGAAAACATACTGAGTGACGTAATTGAGGTAATTATAAAACGATCTGTGTTCCAAGACATTCCGATAGAAACCAATATCAAGCAAGAAAGTAATCATCTGATCAAAACGATAGTAAAGTTTGTGTGTTTATGAGGAGTTTATAAAGTTTTTTTTTGAATACTTACAGTATAGGTTTTAGTTGCAGCATGGTTATTTTTGGCGGACGTTAATAGAAACGAAAGAAGAAATCCAGTGGGCACTGAAAATCTATTCATTGCTTAGACGTTTGAGTGCCTGAGAGGATACCCAGTGGACAAAAACTTGTCTACAATAAAGATGCTAGAAAAACGTCGTTTGATGTTATTCTAGCGTCTTTACTGCGGACTTTGAACGGATTTTAGCTCACTGGTGATCAATGAACATTGTTTGAGCACGCCAAGGCGTATTCATTAGTATTTCCTCTATATTTCTCTCAAGAAGAAAGAGTTTTGGATATCTGTTTGTTTTCAGATGCTAGCGTATCTTTTTAAAAAATAATGAATTTTGTTTCATAGGGGCCTTATTTATATCAGGCGCGCTATATAGTGATTCTATAAAATATAGGATTCTGCAGTCTAGTTTTCAGAGAGCTATGTAAAACTAGACTCGCTTCATGCTGTATTCGGAGATACCGTAATTCACAGTCTTTCACCAAGTGTAGTTTCAATGTATCAATCTTGTAAGTAAAAGTTATGCCATTCACAGTACAACTACATACAACAAACAGCCCAGTATTACAGATTAACACACTCTGGAACCAATCATACTTGTAATGAGTGTAATATTAGTAATAAATTAGAAGCTTTCTATCCCAAGAGAGTATTCTAGATCTATACAGGAATACCATTCGTCCTTATATTGAACACTGATATCAGATCTGGGCTGGTGTTAAGCTCCTTGACTGCATTCAGAAAAGAATAATATTTATATTGTTGGACCTGATCTTTCATCAAACGTACAGTCTTTAACCCATCGGCGTAATGTTGCATCACTGTCTTTTTCCTCTGATGAATTGAAGTCTTTGATCCCTACTCTAAATTATTTCATACTCAAATAATGTTCATCTTTTATGTAAAGTCATCTTCTTGCAATAAACATTTCTATTCGACTAGTTTCTTTCCTCACCCTTCTAACCCCAGCCATAAGAATATACGTTCAAACAATGATTACTTTTCCCAGTTGACAGAATCTTTTCAAAATCCGCAAAAATGTTAGAAAGTGGTTCTAACATGTTTACTGTGGGATTTGTTGCTCGCTGTTTGTTTTACTCAACCCATTATTTACGAATCATATACGAAACAAGTATCTGTACCTATCCTCTCCTCTTATAACAACATTGATCTAATTTCATAGCTTTCTAGAATTAAACAATTCAACATTCAACATTTCTTTCTAGTAGTCCTAATGGAGGTGCAACGCAGCCTTTGCACAGTAGTGATGTAAGTGTTTCATTATCTTCTGGTCAAGTCTTTTTAGTTTGATATAAAAGTTTCATACTATAAGAATATATAATGTCCATGTACTATAAATAATATGTTGCGAGGGGAAGAAGCAATTGCAAAATTAAAAGTATAGACAAGTATTTATCCCTATATTCACCCTTACGCAATGTTAGTTAATATTTCATCTTTATTAAATGCTACATATTGTTCACAGTGACAAGTTTCTTTTATGAACTTTTCTCCGATATCATGGCGTTATAAAAATGACAAAAATGTCTGCAGATGTTTAAAACCGTACCGCTATCGTTATCTGTCATCTGTCACCCATTTTTTCGTTTTTTGGTGCTTCGTGTTGTCTGTAGTACAACTCTAAATATTTTGCGCATGGCCGACATTTGATTGACAGCAGGCCATCTTCTCGTCCCCAATATCTGAAGATAGTTTCTAACTTTACGGAGTGCAAATCACTAGTAACTAAGTTGTAAATCTTGCTGATGCTGGATGCAGACACTAACGCTAAATTTCGTTGTATTTGTCATGGTGTAGCAGTGTTTTCATATTCAAAACATTTAAACGTCATGTCGGATCATGTTGGTGCTTCTTTATCTAAAGTTTTTGCCCGTTTCAAGCTTTCACGGACAGAGAACGAAAGTGCCCTTCTCAGCGGAGGCCCAGATACAAAACGACTGTTTTAAAAGTTTCTCTCGATTAAATTGGAAATTTTAAATTTGAATCTAAATCTTAATTTAAATTTAAATCAGGACAGAAATTTCCATGTCTATTTCATTAAATTTGACTTTTTTTATGACGAAGTGCATTCGGCACAAAGTTCTGCAAAGTACCAAGTGTTTTCGTGCTCCCAATCTAATCGATGGAGAAACAAGTTGAGGATTAGGAGAGAAAGGAAAACGAAAAAAGTTCTCAAAGTTGTTTTAGTATAATTAGTCAACTAATTTGTTTAGTTGACCGCAAAGAGTCTGCTTCTCTAAAGCAGAGTGACTGCCTGTCAGTTATAAATCGGATCGATTATCATTTGTAAATATTGTCCTCTTGTGTGATAGTTGATCCCGTTTTTTTTCTGATTTGACCTTTCTTTTGTCGAAAGATTTTTTACGCTTTTTTGACCAACTAGAGTAAATCTGTCAGACTTCCATCTGACCATAAATGTGATTTGAACTGTCAGACCTTTTCCGTAGGTGTCTGATCTGGGGGCCAACGATAAGGTCTGCCAAAAACATTTTCTGTCAGTCTTCTGACCAGTGACAGGTGAGGAACAAAGAAGTTCAATGTCTTTTCTACTGTAAGTGTATTATTATTTGTCATATTTGTATTGCTGACTCTAAATGGGTACTGAACGTAGATTTTTATCTGGGACCAAATCCAAGTGACCTGCCAAAATGACTATGAATCTCAACCAAAGTTTTCCAGGCAGGGATCAGGGAAGCCATAGCCTACGTCAATAATAGAGATCGATGTATCTCGGCCTATACCGACAACAACCAAAGAAATCGACAAGCTGATTTGGTTTAAGGTCTAATTCTTTGTTTATGTTTTTGCGGACCAAAGGAGAAGCGAGACTCATAACGCAATATATGACATTTCTGCATAATCAAGCTAAACAACCAAAGGTCTATCGTAAGCTAGGATGCCAGGGATTGTTCCAACCAAGGTGACATAAGATTTGTTTAAAGCAGCTGAAATTCAGTGTGCATGAAATGTTTTGTTTGTCATAACTTGTTTAGTTCTTCGAATAGTGAATTCATGGAATAGCAATGACTTATATAGAGGCTATTTACTACGTGGAACCCGATGGAACTCATACTGACAAGTGTTTATGCTACGATCGATAGGAAATTTCATTCTGGTACGAGATTTGTATGTGAACCGAGTACGAGAAAATACATGCAAACTGAGTACGAGATTTATATGCATGTAAACCGAGTACGAGATGTTCTTTTTTATTAATTGATCAATTATTTTTAATAACTGATATGAAATATACTGTATTTTGTCTAGCGCTTTTTTCTACAGTACATATTAGAAATTCGCAAAAATAAGTACCCACAAAAGGCAAAAAAAAAGGAAAATTGCTCACGAAAGTAATTATCGGCAAAAATTAATATCAATAACTTATTAACAGTAACACTTAAGATACAACTGTCGTCTAGAGTGTTGTATCATGTCGCTGAGTGTTATATCTGTTGATAAGCGTTGTATGTATACCTTAAGAATTTTGCGGGAATTAAATGTTGTGTTGTTTGAAAATTTTGCAACATCTAATACCTGCAAAATACTGTATCATTATTTTGTCGATTTACAAAATTAAATACCTGAGAAATTCAGTATATTGGATATCTTGAAGAAAAAGTCTTTCATGTCATGTTTTCTTAGACTTGTAAAATTTAATACCTGCAAAATATATTTTTTTATCGACTCGGTAAATATAATACCTGCGAATTTCTAAAAATTCAGAGTCAAAACTATTGGTAAGTGTTGTATCTGTTACTGGGTGATATACATTAACTGTCGTCTTGAGTGTTGCAAGAGCTGTATCTGTCGCAAAGTGCTTTGCCTATCGTATTTAGTGTTACGACTGTCGTTGAGTGTTATATCTGTCGTCTCAGGTAATATATATAAGTGTTGTTGACTGTTACTTTATACAAAGCCTTAACACTAATGCACTAGTAATTGGTTGATGAACTACAATACAGTGTATACACTGTTGAAATAGAGAACAATTTTATCTGTATAGAAAAACTGCATGATGAACAAGACAGAATGACTGCGGAAGAATAATCTAACTGATTTTCAGCTTTTCAAGCAATAATAGATATTGAGTTATATTGTTTATTAGTGGTTTTACATTGGCACTTATATGGACTAAGGCATACAAATTTCTGTTTGATTAACACAGCTGTACAATATGGGCACAATTTTTTCGACGGTTTGTCAATAATAAGTAAATGTCCGACAGTTTGTCTATTTGTGTCAATGACCTAACCCTTACCCCGTAAATGGAAGCAAACTTCTACTGTCGGATACAAAAATTACAGGAAATACTGTAACACACAAAAAATTGCCGTAATTTATAAAATAATATTTCTGAAATTGCATTTTAAGTTTAACATATCTATGAGAAAAGTAAGAGAAGGAAGTTTACCACATATTAATCATTAATAATCTAAATAACAATTTATGAGGAGAAAAGTAAGAGAAGGCAATGACAATCAAGGAGATTTTAAAAAGATGGAACAAATATCTAGAAGGTAATCTGTTTCTAAATTCTCAACTCATGATCTATGTATCCATGAAACAATGGTCTTTGATGTAGAGTGTTTACATTAGTTTGAATATTACGAGTTAAATAGTTGTTGCACAACTTTGATCCCAACAATTAGTCTTATCAACTCCGCTTTTCTTAATAGGGCATGTTCCCGAAGTGCTAACATATTGCAATTTGGTACAAGCATTCGTGACGAAATTCTACGGCGATATAGAGAGTAACCCAGGCCCGCCCTCATATGCAATTCAAAAATCAGTGTTAGGCTATTTCTACCAAGCTCACATGAAATTTAAGGATACAGCTGGGATTCAATACCGTAAAGATAATGTTAAAAAACATAATATTACCTTTCTGAATCTCAAAACAGAATGTAAAAATCAGCTTCAGAACAAAAGTTTAAAATTTCAACAAAAAATATGATAGTATGGTGTGATTCTTGGTGACGTACGCAAAAAATAATGACATCAGTAAAAAAATATATATTCCAAAATGTTTATTAGATGTTATAGTATTACTGCCATAACATGTTTCATGACTATTATATTGAGCCAATCTCAAGGATTCTCCTCTGCCTTTTCAACCCATCCAAAGCCTTGCGCATATAGGTTTAATTAAGAGTGGATTCTTACCAGAAGTTTCTTTATATTCGTTGTATAAACTTCTGAATTTCTCCTTTCTTCTGTTTAGTCAAAAATAAATAAATAAGAAAAGAGTCGGTATAATGGATAATACGTTGAGGATTTTGTTATGTTTGACTTTGATACAG
>JAULBZ010007931.1:0-11102 GCA_032360805.1 Neoturris breviconis | reverse complement strand
AAAAAAAATTATTTGGAAAAATAAATTAGTTTTGGCGCAATAAGTGAAAATGTATAGCACACTTCATCATACTCAAACTGTTACACCTACCTTAAGGATGCACCCCCATCATCCCCTAAGCCAAAAACCTAATTTTACGTAAAAAATGATCTATGACGTCATAAAATTAGGAATATATTCAATATTTTTAATGTAATTTTGAATATTTTTATGGAAAGCCTAAAGAAAATTACAGCTTAGGCAAAGCTTAGAAGAACTATTATAAATAAGTAAGACAGCTTTCCCGTCCTTAGGTACACTGAGTGGTTTCTTCAAAGAAACTAATTACTAATACTAAATACTAATTCCCAGACGTCTATCTTTTTGTACATTATGTGTAAAGGTTGGTTTCTGTCAGGTGGAAAATTTCGTGCGAAAGCCGAAAGAAGATATTCCTTTGGTAGAAATTGACATTATACGGCGTGTAATGTCAAAATCAATGGAATGTCGTCTTCTTTTGACTTTCGCACGATGATGAAAATGTCAAATTCAAAATTACTTTAAAGTAAGAAATTTTCGAGAGAGTTTAATTTCGCGAGTTGAAAAAGGAGATTCATCGCGAGGATTAAATTTCACGAATTAACCGTAAACAATTTTTTCTCGAGAATTTATTTTCGCAAAATGACTGCAAAACAAATTTTTCGGGAGTATTTAATATCGCAAGTTATATATTCGCTTAATAAATTTTGAGAAGAGTCCAACCCAGTAAATGTTGCAACAACTTTACAACTTAGTTTATCCATGTGCCAGCCGGCAAAAACCTTTTCAAAGTCAGCAAAATAACGTTAGAACAACGTTCAAAGAACGTTGTTCTAACGTTATTTTTTTGACTTTGAACAGGTTTTTGCCGGCTGGGGTGCCTGTTGAAATACTGGGTTAGTATCACTGGGAATATTTTTTCTACCTACATGATGAATACAGACACGGTAAGGTGAGACGAAAGCAGATGCAATGGAACAATACATAATTAAACGTCTACGTATATTCTAAAATCTGACAGTACTCAAGACTATACGGTAACAATTAAAGCTACACAGTATGTTAATTACATTTGGAGATATGTTTAATCTACAAAACATAGTCATTTTTAAAAAAGTGAGTTAACTGCCACCTTAAACTATTTCTCATCTTTAACCCTTAGCAAGTGATTGCTTTTAAAAAATTGTGTAACCGAGAAACAATAAAATTTAAATATCAAAACTTAATTTTCGTGAGAATTTATTTTCGTGAAAACGTCAAAAATTTGCTATATTTGCGAAATCTTCCCCTCACGAAAATTTCTTTCTTTAAGAGTAAATAGTCACTGTGGAAGAAGTGATTTATAAGCATAGATTCAGACTACAATGCCTGAAGCTATGTTTAAATTCCCCTCCTTCACAGTGATTATTTACTTTATAATCAACTACTTAGATATGATATTCCTTACATAAGATATTGACATAGACATAGACGTTTTGTGTAGGTTGTTTGAACATAAGGTATACGCCAAACATAAACTGCGTATAATCAAGAAAGTCAACACATCTTATTGCCTGTATAAATACGAATTTGATAGACTGTTCTCACAAGATATGCTGTAAACAGTTTGAAAGTAAAAGTCTACTAAATATCAAGCTAGTCCCCAGCCCCTTTTGTCTTTTTTTATTTTTCTCGTCCGAGAAAAATAATAAAAAGTCAAAAGGTGCTGGGGACGAGCTTGACTAAATACTATAGCGTAACTTCACATATGGACTGTGTATGTCCATATTTAAATATACATCCTTATAAAGGGTTATTTTCAACCTCGTTCCCAGGGCTTCTTTCCGCTTTTTAACGCACGGGACGGCTCCGTCCCTTTCTTCACAAAGCGGAAAGAAGCCCTGGAATCGAAGTTGATTCTGTATCGTATTCGGTAATTATTCAACGCCTATTATACATATTTGTTTTAACACGCGTACAGGAATATAAAAAGTTACAAACGTTATATGCAATACACACTATACAGATATTATTAGTACTGTTAAAGCTATAAAGTAATAATGTTGAAAATATTCCTCCTCCTGGCTGCTGTTGTAGCTGTTGTCGTAAGTATACAAAATTTGAAATATTTGGAGCACAAAAAGCCTGTTCCAGAGACTCCCCCTGCGGCAAAAAAAGGTGCTAACGTTTTCCGTCAGATGTCGAGTTTGTGGAACAGGTTGGCACAAACGAGTCAACGCTCTGCGGGCATAAACCTATCCAAAATCCACAGTAAAGACGCTAGAGCAAAGTATTTAACGTTGACCTAGCTTCTTTACTGCGGACATTAGTACAAGTATTTGCCTACTAGGTTAGGCTTTTACGCAGAGAAATACTTTCTACTATTTAATTATCATTTATTCGTTACCGTGTTCGATAGTTACCACCCAAATATTAAATTATGGACACCATGCCCAGTTGGTAAAAACTTGTTTAAAGTCCGCGGTAAATATGCTAGAACAACTTTGAAAACTTTTTGCCCATTGGGCTTTTGAGTCTTTGTGTTTCTAATATTCAAAATTTTCCCGTATAAATTTACCTTTATATTGAAGAAGGTTATCAAAATGAAAATGCGAAAAATGACAAAAGAATGAATGTTAGAATATTGTAAAAACGGGTGAGAGAGTTACTTATTTTTTTCTTACGTAGAATTCTTCGTGTCTTGATATAAAGAGAGCAAGACCATCTTCCCCTAGTGGCATATACACTATATTTCTACCGAGTGGGACATACTCAGTTTATTGTGAAATGGCTATCAATGGAGGTGGATATACCTTTATATCAAACGCAATGTTATCATCACTCACTTCTGCTGACATGTCTCATCTTGATTCACAATCTGGTGATGTGCTACTACGGATTTTAAAACCTGACAGTACTCAACCTTACACAGTAATCAGTCAAGCTGGAAATGGATTATCGATCCAGTTGAATGGACATGAAGGATATCCAAGACCGGTTAATCATCATTTAGGAGTGTATTTATATCTGGCAACATCCTTAATATTCAAATCTAATGGAAAGGATATCAAATTTGTTGACTGCGATGGAAACCCAAATAGATACTTTGCATTTTTTTCAAATCCTGAAGAAAAGGCTGTCTCCAGATATCATGATAGCAATCTGCGTTACGAAAAAACTGGAGTTGCAATTGATTGGAGAAAAACTGCAAAAAGACCCAGTTCTCCTGGTCGACAATTGCCAGCTGAGTTTTTCTTTCTCACCGAACTACACTATGGTGGCTGTGGCACATACACTTCAAGTGACCGATGGTTAGCTTCAGCTCAACCTGCTCTTGGGACAGCTATTGGACTCCGCTAAAGATTTTGTAGAGGTTTACAAATGGATTCTTGCTAAATAAACATTGTGTTCCAGCTGGAAAGTTCTCTTTTAAATGTGCCATAATAATGTAAACATTTTCCTTTGCACAATAGAATCTCAGACTTACACTATGCTTTTTTCTAATATCCTTTCCAGTGAAAAGTATATATTCACAGAAGTTGGCTAGGGTCTCGAAACGCAATCTCATCATGCACTTACTAGGTTTATTTAAACGTAAACCTTGTGTTCACGAATGCCTACAATTATATCAACCTCGTTTGCAGGACTGCTGTCCTATCTTTAAAAAGCGAAAAGAAGCTCTTGGAACGAGGTTGCAGTCATATTTAACTCTTGTGGACGGTGGTCACCCGTATATATGAATTTAATAAAAACTCCTTCGCAGGTAATTAAAAAGGAATAATAATAATTGTCATGGTTCCATGACTTTAAAATGAGTGGTTTCAAAAGAATTATCACACGTCGATAGCATTTTTGTCACCCGCCTACCAACTCCAAACAAATATAGATATATAGGTAGGTTTGATTGTTATAGTTTTAATAGTGTCATATATTATTTTATTGGTTGGAAGTTTTGTTACTAAGGGGAAATTATCCCTAGTTACCAATTTTTTTAAAAAACTCACCTCGACGAAGGAGGACGCAAACTGTAGATAAGGAAAAATAAAAAAAGGTCTTAATCTAGCCTGGATAAGTGTATTGTAAATTGACTTTAATCCAGGCTGTTCTGAATAATTTTATAAAAATAAAGCCTCCGGCTCTACGGCGTACGCTAACCAAGTTATTATCTTTCAGAATAAAAATGGCACACATTATTTTGCCTTCTTCTTCAGAACAACATCTTATTAACATACTTCTGTCTCATTGTCTCAGAACAGCTCATATTTCCATTCGGAGAATTTATTCCGAGTAATTTTTTCCCAGACAAACGCCAGCTCAGCACAGGTCATTTTCCTAGCGAGAGTTCCTCTGGCTTCTCAAAGAACAGATTGATTTACCAGTCCACGAGATGTCAGCTTAAAACACAGCTGCTTTTCCCAACCAGGAAGTGATTAATAGCACAAGAACATGCCAAATCCCCAATTGAAGCTTTTTTCCTGAATGGTAAAGAACAGATCAAATTCCCAGCCAGAGCACCTATTTTTAAGAACACCTTCGTTGGCTACTTTCAGAGGTTTACCTTTATCTATCCTCCTAGCTTTATCATAGTCACAAGTATTTTTGTGACTATAATCTTATCTGACAGACTCTTAAGGTAGCAGTTAACTCTATTTTCAGGCAAAAATAAATTTTGAGTCGGAGTTTCAATTCTAGCATCAAACGATAACTATATGCTTTGTTTATCATCCTGTAAAATTTCAGCTATCCGGAGATTTCATGCAATACATTTTGCATTTAGTCTAATAAATAACATTGATAGCATTTGTGTGGAGCTCCTTTGGCAGCAACCGCAAAAAAATTCCCATTAGTTCAGTAAATCAATATTTTTAAAGTTTGCAAAACGTGAGCCACTATGTTCGCAAGCGAAATTTTAAAGACTGTCAGGCACAGGAACACAGGCAGATCAAACTGAGGAATGGGCATAGGAATTTAGATCCCCAGCAGAGGAAAGGCCAAGAATAGGCAAACAGAGACAAGGGAGCAAAAGAAAGGTAGCAGATAAGGATCATAGGCAAAAGAAAGATCCCGGTAGAAAAAAGGAACAGGCAAATGGATAAAGTCTGCATGTGGAGCTGTACTAACCTCAGGGACGGTGCGCAATATATATACTCAATGTGTCAAAGCCATATAAAGAACGCACCAAATGGCCTCCGCTTGCCTTGAGTTTTTGCCTTTAGTTTTTCTTGGGATTCTCACAGATTTTATTCATGATTGACTGTTATCTATGATAATAAATAAGAAACTTTGAAGGCAAAAGTTTTTCAATTGATTTTGGTCAATTATGACGTCATATCATTTGGGGAAAATATTTGGGCCAAATATGTAGTAAAGCGGCTGGGGCTCAGATCTGGAACTTCCTTAACCATGGATTTTATCTCAGAATGATACTACTGCAAGTACTGTATATGAAACAGAGCTCGCCCTGGTAATATCTTATTCTTAAATTTTCACAATCAGCATTTTTACTTATGACGTCATCAAAATTAACCCAAAAATACTGATTCTGCAATACTGGATATAGGCATGACTAAGGCGAGCTTTGTTTCATATATATACAGTACTTACAGTACTATCATTCTGAGGTCATATTCATGGTTAAGGAAGTTCCAGATCTGAGCCCAGGCCATTTTACTACATTTTTGGTCAAACTATTGTCTGCAAGCGATATGACGTCATAATTAACCGAAAAATATTTAGATTCTTTTTTTTCAAAGTTCCTTATTTATTATCATAGATGTCTAAAATCTTAATGGTACTAGGTACATACATAGTTGTGTTTCCAGCTATTTTACTCTCTTTACCAATTACTAAACCCTCTACTACATGGAGTCAGTGCAGTAAAATCAATGTGGAGGAGGGATTTTTGAGCTTTACTTTTTCAGGCTTTCTAGCCACAGTGATTATCCACTCTCATTTTAAGCACTGGTTGTTCAACAGAAATTATTCTCCATTTCTATCATAGCTAGGCACATCCTATGCGTGAACAATCTCGATCGGGTTAGTATGAGAGTCGTTAAGAGCGTCTCTCTGGAAGAGGGTAAGTCTAGCGCTCTCTCCTTTATGCTATTAAACATAGTCACACTATGTATTAAAGAGCCAGGAGGACTTCAAGAGAATACTAAATAAAAACCCTTTACGGTGGAGATTCTTAGTCTTATTCATTCAATCGGTATAATTGATTTGTGATAAAATGTATTGTTTATATGATCATATGATCTTGTTTCATTTGTTTGCATAATAAACATACAGAATATAATAGATGAGATTTTTTTTGCCTCACTTACTGGTATCAGGTTTTAACACGGCGCTGTATTAGCCGGGTGGGAGTGATTCGTTGCAAGAATTCGTTGCGGACGGAAGGACAGAAGGAGACAGGATCGGTAAACTAAACAATCTCTGTCTTTAGCGAGATTGAACAATATATATACTAACATAAACAATATATATACTAACATAAACAATATACTAACATAAACAATATTCATCATGTATACAGTATTAATAGCAAATGACGAAATGATGCTGGACTGTTTTTAAGCATCATATGGTTGTGGATATTATCCTCCAACAAATAACAACAAACAACACATATATATATATTTAGAGTGTGTAGATATGAATTCTTTCAGTCGCTTGCCTATATGTTTCAAGGAGTGCATATTGTTGCATGCATAGACGCAATTTATTCCCCAGAAACCACTTGTTTTCAAGTTTTCATGTGTCGTTCCTCTTATCGCTACTTCATCGCCATTATGTTTTGATTACTTTTCCGGATACAGAACTCCTTAATTATGCAAACTCTAATGACATCATTTTCCATAATTAGTGCCAAAGGTTAGCAGACCAAACCACACGGCACTTTTTTGCCTCGGGGCGGGTCTGCGGAACAGGCTATATATGTATATATGTTTTAAAAAGATAACTTCTACTTACTTAGTATTTACTTTTATGCTTTGAAAAAGTATATTTATTTTGTATATATTATGTGACAAAAATACACAGAATGTGATATTTCCCTGTATTAATATCGTTGCGGAAATTATTATATAAATAACTTATGCAAAGCTGCGGAAATACCATATTTCCATAAGAAATCGCTATGTTGGAAAGTTCATATTTCCTCATATTTCCACAGTTGTAGAAAGTTCATATTTTCTCATATTTCCACAGTTGTGGAAAGTTCATATTTCCTCATATTTCCACAGTTGTGGAAAGTCCAGATTCTACATCTTTCCACAGTCAGGAAATATGAACTTCATAATGAGTAAACATGTGGAAATTTGAACTTTCCACGCATGTACTCAGATTTCCACACGTGTGGAAATGTGACTTTTCATGTAGTGCAAAAGAAAACTATGGTTAGAATCACTTGAACAATAGAAGTCATCAACATTAATTCACTTTGATAGACTCACTGCTTTTACCAGACATGTTTGAACTATGAACAGCTCGCAAAATGACGTCACAAGAATATATTGTAAACATTTGTCCTTAAGAAACCGTGGTGCGTAATGACGATAAAAGTGGACAAGAATAAGGCAATTAAAGCCCCCTTTGAAGGCTATATTATTAAAAAATATGTAAATATATTTTTATTTCGTATATGTTTGACTACAATGGAATGTTTTTATCTACAACACAGTGTATGTAATTTCTTGTCGTTAGTTCTCCTTTTAAGTCTTGGAACTTTATCTTATTTAATATAATCCTAATTTATACATTTTTGGAAATTTTCATAGCTATGACATGTGATATTCAATTTGTTTTGGTCATTTCTCGAAAATATCGTTTAAATTGTCCATACTGCCCATCATTCAATATTTATCACATATGATTCAAAATTTCAGCAATGACTAATTGCATCATTATCTTGGTGTTGACATTATAATTATGACGTTACTTTGTCATGGCATCATCATCATCATCATCATCATTAAAAATATTGTATTAACTTGCTGAATCGCCAAACAGAATGTAAAAATCAACTTTAAAACAAAAGTTATAGGCTTCGAAAGAATACGCACTTAGTTATATTATATCGAAATATAAGGAAGTTTAATGAGTCAGCTTACTGCAAAAATGATTTCCGTTTTTCTCACTAAAACAATAATATAGAATGCTTATTGTTATTCATTCATTTCATCATAGTCACAAGAAAGAGATATGATTTCATTTAGTAACTAGATAAAATTATTCTATATAATTACCCCTATTGTCGTCGTTTCTAGGAATGTCATAATATAAATACCTATAATCTATTACTAATTATGTTAATATGTACTAATTAAGTAAATGAAGCCATTGCATTGGTTGAAAGTGACGTCACCGGTTTGGTGACGTCGCTCTCATCCAATGTAATGACTCCATTTTGATAAAAGATAACCACGCTCGTATCCAGATCTTCAGAATTTTTTAAGAAGATGCTTTTTAATCTTGAAACAAATCTTATATTTAAAACCAAGGAAGTTTAAACTTCCTTGTTAAAACCTGATCATACGCATTCCATTTAGGTAGAAAGGACATGTAAAGTACTTGCTAATCAAAAATAATATCCAGTACGTCAGTCATCTACAGAAAGGGTTATTCATCTACAGAAAGGGTTAGTCGTCTACAGAAAGAAGGAGGTTATGATGGGATCCCATTGTCTTCATTTTTATTTTTATTCTGCTGCTTGTGCATGAAGGTATGATTTATTGTATTATAAAATAGCATGTTTAACGATTAATCATATTCTGTAGAAAAAAGATGTCCCTGGTTTGAAGAAAAGTGTGGTATTGGCCGGTAGTTTATTGGTTTCTTCAGAACCTTGTGTTCAATTATTTGAAAGATTGACTGGAAAGCTGCCTTGCCCGACCTGTGCTGACTTCTCTGATTATACAACTTTTCCTGTGTATATGCAAGTGATTAGAAGAACTTATTAAAACTTCAGAAAAACTGTTGTAAACTGTTGTAACCATGTGATGTGAAATTTGAAAATGTTAGTGTTTGTGCGTATTTATGTCTGTCCATTCACTTGACGCAATATATTTTATTATATGGATTACTTTGTACAATGACATCAGCTATTTAAGCCTTTCAGGAAGACAAAGAGAAAAAAGTTATTTTCCTCGTGTGTCCTGTGACACCTTAAAGAAATTTGTGGAAAATTTAAATCTTTTAAAAAAATAAATCTGTAGCAAGCATATTATTAATAGTTTTATACAAAATTTGATACTAAGGCATGTAATTATCTATCAGTTATGAAAGATGAATTTTTTGTTTATTTATTTATTTTTTGCTCTTTACTGACTATTTATGATATAGCTAATCGTTTGTGCAGGCTAAATCTACTGGTCTACACAGAGATCATAGCACACAGAAGCAAAATAAATGAAAAACGACACTCCATTATCCAATATTTCTCTATCTTGTTGTTTACGTTTTTTTATTTGTTATATCTTCTGAAGAAGATCGTGTAGTAGAGTGTGATTTTTCAAGCCGATTCGGCTTCTAGTTATAAATTCGTTACCATAGGTTTTTCAAGAAAGTGTTATGCATCATTCAAAGAAAACGACAAATTGAGCGGTCGTACCACAAAGACATGTACTGTTGGATGCGTTACCTATACCTACACAGTCGGTGGAACAAAATATGAATTTAAAGGATGTGGAATTAGCACGATCTTCACTACTTGCCAAGAATCATATTGTTCCGGCTTTCTGGAAAGTTGTAAGGTTAGTACAGGGGGGCAGTATCATCGTCAGGAATTAAAATTCACTACTAGGAGTTTAATTCTCAGTACGTCTCATCTAAGCAACGCAGTTTGGCCCCTAGGTGGTCATAAGGAAAGAACGAAGAAAACCTAATCAGAGAAAAACAGACGCAAAAAATGGTTAGAAAACTTTAACCGGTGGTTAATTAACAACAATTTAGTCCCTTTTCCCAAGGCCAAATGTTGGAATTGATCATCTTTCTTTGGCTATTTTGGAAAGGTTGAGGAAATCGATAACAACGTTTTCTTTTTCTGACACATCTATATCTACAATCACATCGTTTTTTCTTTATTTTCTTAGTTACTTTTCGCTATCATGTTATCGTCCCTAGACTAGAGATTAGTCTCTGTAAAAAGCCACTCCTCCTCCCGGTGGTTCCGTACGGCAATTTCTTTTTTTGCGTAAATTTGTCTATTTTGCAGAACCTTATATTTTACAGAATGACTATATAGCGCGCCGGATATAATAAAGTGCTGTATGAAACAAAATTCTTTATTTTTTAAAAAGAGACGCTTGCTAGTCTATATCGTCCCATAAACGATAAGAAAATATTTTATTGAGGAATTTTATTGAGGAACATGTTAGCTTATAAATTCTTGATTTGCTATTGCTTGAATATACGCTTAGGGAATAGAATCTATTGTTATGTCAAAGAGGAAAAGTAAGGCGAGATGGTTTGTTGGGAAAATCATGGTATGAAAATATCAACCTCGTTCCTAGGGCTTCTTTTCGCCTTTTGAAGCAGAAAGAAGCCCTGGGAACGAGGTTGTGAAATTACAGACTGCGGGAAAAAACGTTGTGAGAAAGTTAAGTCAGTGATTATAAATCGGGGAGAAATTTTAACCGTGGCAAAAAAACGGCTGACTTATTGGAAACTTGCTTACTTTTTACTGTACGGCTCTCAGACAAGTTATTAGGGAACTTAAGCATTCGAAAATCAACGACGACGCGTAAAATTATAGTCGTCGCAACCTAGCGCACGTCGTAGATTTTCGTGGCCGTATATTTTAGTTAAAGGAGCACTCTCCCGGTGGTCGATTTAAATGTCACCTATTTTAATCAGTTTGTTGTCATAGAACGAAAAGGGAAGTTTTACCACTTGGAAAGGCTTTCAAATCCACGTAAACAGTCACACCTGCTTCCAATTTTTGTTGCAAAATATCTATTATACACTAGAGTTGCTTTAGCAATGTAAATAAAGTTACATTACAACTTTCTTCAAGAGAAATAACTGAACAGGAAAGAAAAACCTCACACAGAAATCGGTATTTCGTATGTTTCTCCTCAATTTTTTGTGTCAGCAAACACTTCATC
>JAULBZ010007930.1:0-11103 GCA_032360805.1 Neoturris breviconis | reverse complement strand
ATTTAGTTTATGCATGTATATATATAGTGTAGTAATGGTTCTTACAGATGCATAGTGACTATTTAGTTATGCATGGATATATATAGTGTAGTAATGATTCTTACAGATGCATATTGACTATTTAGTTTATGCATGTATATATATAGTGTAGTAATGATTCTTACAGATGCATACTGACTACTTAGTTTATGCATGTATATATATAGTGTAAACGCATGGAACTAACTAAGTTTAAATTAATTAAAATTGTTATCTTTTATTATTATCCATTTATTTATTTAGTTATTTGTCGATGTTTTTTTGTTTTTTTGATTTGTAATGAAGTTTTTTATGGAAACTTTTATTACATAATTACCTTGTGCGCACGAGTCATTTACTTTTGTTTGTTTTACTTTTTGCTTCTTTGATTTATGTTTCTTTGCTGATAATATTGAAGCAGCTGAAACAGAAAGATGACAAATCATTATGAACAATCAGACCTAGTCAAACACATAACGAGAATCACGTGACATAGTCCGACGCGCACACGACAAAGATCACGTGGATGAATGTTGAAAGAACTTAAAAACAATTTCGCAGACTGAGAGACAATTTAAATCAAATTATTATTCTTACTAATGCATTTATGCAACATGTTTGATTGCGGTCGTTACGAATACATCCATGCCACATATCCGAAAGCGGTCGTATACTTTTGCACTGTACGAGAGATCGCAATTTAAATATGATTTCAAGCTTTATTCGTTTAAGAACTCCATATTGAGAAAAGTAATATTTCAAGAGACATAGGAATCCAGGTTTGCAGCAAAAAGCCTTCTATTCACAATATACAACAGGCATAGGAATCCAGGTTTGCAACAGTAACCCTTTTATTCACCATATAGTCTTGGGACGATGACCTATGGCCTTAAGAAGTTGCATGACCTGAAGATTCTCAAAAATGTTTCCAGAGTATGGGCATCCGCTAGCTAGCTGATGGCCAAATTTTTCGTAAACTTATCGTAAACTTATCGTAAAATTATCGTACAATTATCGTACAATTATCGTAAAATAAAAGCTTTGTGAGATGTTTCAAATGGTCAAAAAAATTGTCAACGTCAGTCAGTCGATTGGTTTCTTACCTCTTCACTACAAATAACGTCGTTACACGATACATAAAATAAATATTCATTACCCGATACACAAATTATATTAGTGTAAGTATTCTATAGTTTGCAGCAAATGATATGGCAAGAACAGTTCAAAAGTAGCACTGCATTGTAAAAAGTAAAAAAAATCTACCAAGTGTTGCCGTAATAAGAATGACCCAGATCTTCATCGTTTTCCTTTATCCTTCTTCGCAAAAATATCTGCAAGAATCTTCACAAATGAACGCGAATGGATGCCTGATAGTTTCCATGGATGCCTGATAGTTTTAACATGTGTTTAATATTTAGTGATATTTGAAAAAAGTTATTTGTTATCACAGGACTGTGAAAAAACTTGTTTGTTATCACAGGAATAAGAAATTAATTAACTTTTTAATTCAAAAAGAATAGAAAAAGCATTGGAAACATCGAGTTTCTACGGTTTGAGTTTGTTGAAAGCATTTTTGAAAATTCCATTCCCTTGGAACTGGTAGCCCCCTTCGTAAAATCTGTTTGGGTAAAGCAATCAACTTGAAACTTTCCAGGAATATAGCTATTTCTATCTATTTGGAACACATTAAATTTTATGACTTTTCCTACAATTTATCTGAGATCATTTTTTTTTTCTCATTTTTGCTTGAAAATCATTTTGGTATATAGTTTGAAAAAAGAAATACCTAAAAGTTTTTTTTCTGCACTACCTGTTTTCTCGCTATGACGTCATCGTGAGTCCTCAAAAAAACTATTTTGCTAAAATATTAATTAAAGGTTGACCTAACTTTTTAACACTACAGTATTGTGCCCCCCTCCCCGGCTATTCAGAGCCACTAAAAGTCCAGCTTGAATAGGGTAACCCTATTATATTTAGGTGGGGGAAACTTTTTACATATTTCCTGAACAACAAATTGAACGAACTTCTCCTTTTGTGACTATTAGTTTTTTTTATTAGGAATATTTTGGTGTAATGACAATTGAAAATATTTATGCAGGAGGTGGGCTCTCAGTGCTCTACTCCCGAGGCGTGCGTAGCAAATTTCCGATTTTCTTTCACATATATACTTTGTTTGTAGATATAATTTATTGTTTCAATATTGTTCTTTCCATGTCATATCAGGTATTTATGCATGATTATGACGTAATTTAGGGAATTTTATCAGAGCTCTCCTCCGCAGATACGGATTCTAGTATAAAATAATAACGTTTTGATACCTTTGGCATCTCATACTATAGATAATCAGTTATTTCAATCATTTTGATAGTAAAAGACTAAGCAAGGTTAGATCTATTTTACAGAAAAAGTAATTTCCACTGAAGCTGACTTTAAAAGATTCAACAATTTTGGCGCGCTATAGTAGGCTAATAAGGATTTAAAATACGTTTTTTTGATAATTTAGTAAAAAGCACATCCTTTCGCACTAAAAATGTGAAAACAGAATCAATTTTTTTTATTTTATTCCTGAGATATAAACAGTTAAAAATAAGGTAAAAATGGCAATTTTTTCTGAAAATATGCTGATACAAGCCAAATTTTTCTAATTCGTTAGTCAAGAGGTAATTACATGCACATTTCAAACTTGTAGTATGTTTCTATCCTGAGATATCATGCGGGGGCATTTTGCCCCCCTTCCTCCACCAAATTTGAAAAAGCCTATATATAATAGGATTAATGCAAAAACAGACTATTAGTGACATAATTACGTTGACGTCAGCATTTTTTATTAATCCTCAAAAACAGTTTCTGACATATTTGCTGAGGTCAAAAATTTTTATTCAGTTTTAGCTTACTATTTTTCTTCTATTTTTAGCCAATTTTTGCATATTTTTTCTGACGTCAGCAAGATAGGCCAAAATGTTTTTTTCAATTGTATGGAAAATTATCTCCGGGGGTTGAAGACAGCTGTAGGGCAACTAGCCCCCTGGTAATATAGGTTTAAAAAGCACATATGCTAGTTCGATTTACGCGACAGAGGCGCGACGAAATAGTTTTAATCCGTATCCTAGCTATCTGTGTGTCCAAATCCCGCCTATCCTGTCTATCTGTCTGAATGGTGCTAAATACCATCCAACCCGTTGTAAACTGTGTAATAATTAAACGTGTATGTTGTATTAGCCATTTGACAATACAACTAATTCATCATCACAGTACTTTTTTAATTTCATATATATTCATTAAAAGCAAGGAACACATCCTATGCCCAGTTTGTGGGTCTGCACGTCTGAAAGGAACACATCTATGCCCAGTTTGTGGGTCTGTATGTCTGGAAGGAACACATCTATGCCCGTTTGTGAGTCTGCATGTCTGAAAGCAAGGAACACATCTATGCCCAGTTTGTGGGTATGCAAAGATTTTGTTTTTCAGGTTGGATGAATAAATCCGACATTTTAGTTCACAGTTGCTTGTATAGTTTTGTTAAGCCAGACAGTTCCGAGACAACAATGTTAGTAGAAACATAGCTCAATAGTTCTGCAAACGCAATTTCAGAAAGTATGTGTTCATCATTGTTAATTAATGTGGATTGTGCTTCGGTTTGCTCTGTTACACGATGAAACCAGGCATTTGTTTTGATAAATTGCCTTCTGCGAAATCAGATAACCAGCACTAAAACTGTATCCTAAAAATCAAGAGCACACTGTCTAGCTTTCTTCTCTAGTATAAATGTAGAAACCTGATGTTTTTGGAATATGTAATATTAATACTCAACCATGGATCTGTGTTAGCCAGTCAGTTCAAATTACTTCTCCAAAACAACTACATGGTTTGGCCTGAAATGGCTGACTGTAATAAAAACTGCGTTTGCACACCTTTTTTAAGCTCGTTTTGAGCCAAGTGCACTTTTGTGATATTTTCTGGTAGAACAATTCTACCAGTTTTCACCGGTTGGGTAATTTACGAGAGACGTACTAGGCGGGAGAAAATGGCGAGTCTTTTCTTTTATACATTCAATATGGCAGGCACAGCAGCTTAGCTCCTATCGTTCTCCCCATAAAACTGTGTTCAAGGAAATACTGAGAGATCCGCCCCCCCAGCATATATAGTACGAAAGTTGATGAATCTAAATAATGAGAGGGAAATACTACAAAATAAGTGTGAAATTATAATTTTAAATAAATCATTAGGAACAACAGAATTAAAAAGTTACCGTCTACAAATTTGGAAAAAATAAAGTTTTGTTTGTATATTTGTAAAATCTTCATATTTGATAACGTCTTAAAAATGTTAAGCTCGTCCAATGGATGATGGTTTATCAATGAGAGTCACGATTCTTAAGTCCATTTAATGGATGGTGGTACATCAAAGAGGAACATTGACAGTGATGTAGAGGATCACGACTATAAAGCTTTTTCAATGAATGATTGGTTCACCAGAGAGGACGATCAACAGTGATAATTCGTCAAAGATCAACAGTGGCTTAGAGGATCACGTCTATCAATTTCATTCAATGGAAACAAGACAACTGGCGATATTTCGCTTCATACGTCAATGAAAGATAACTCGAGTCCTTCAAATGAGTGGTCACTTTTTTCCCTAGATTAAATACTGTATTTCATTATTGAAATTTATAATCACACATTTCATAGTTTGGATACTGCACGGTATGGCGCCCAAATCCTTATTTGCATTGGTAGGGTCATTTATCGTGTGCCACCGTGCATACGGATTTCGCATTTGAAAAAGTATAGAAATCGAAGAATTGGAGGAAAGGTAGATACACGTTAGATACACGTTATTTTATTTATTGACACTTATAAACCACAGTTTGTTGTAAAACATTCAGAATGTGTTTCTTTCATCGTTTCATTGTTCCTTTTGAGATCAAAATATTTTTTAACCAAAACAAGTAATAACCTTAACCCTATTCAGTATGGGCTTTTTAGGGCACTGAGTTAATGGAGGGGGGGCACAAACTTTAGATAGGAACATGCTATAATGTTGAAACTTTGCGAAAAATTAGTCCAAAACGTAAAAAACACTTTGGCATAATTATTTTTTGATGACGTCATTACTTATGATGACGTCATTTGGGCCAAACAGGTAGTGCAAAAAAAAAAGTTTACGGGAAAATTATGTTTTTCCAAACTATATACCAAAATGATTTTCAAGCAAAAATAATAAGAACAAAAAATACCGCCTGCCAAAAATTTGGTTGCTAAGAGAAAATATTATCCCTAGTTACTAATTTTTTTTTCTTAAAAATGATCCTAGATAAATTATTGGAAAAGTCCCAAGATTTCAAGCCGTAATAACCCTTCGTACAGAAGTTATGAATAAAGTATGATAGGGTGTGCCCCCCCCCCCATCCTGAGTAGGGTTAAAGTGATACTCTATTTGAAAGTAAAATGAATCTGAAATATCAGTAACTACTTTAAAGTGACGCTCTATGTGAGAGTGAAATGAATCTGTAATATCAGTAATAACCTTAAAGTGACGCTCTATGTGAGAGTGAAATGAATCTGTAATATCAGTAATAACCTTAAAGTGATGCTCTATGTGAGAGTGAAATGAATCTGTAATATCAGTAATTACTTGTGATTTTTGTGATTTTTGTGCTTTTTGTACCTTTACATTTAAATTGTATACAGATGCATTAGACAGATGTCAGATCATTATGTGAATCGATATTATTATATCTCCTGTATTGAGTTTGAATGAAAATAATATAATTCTAATTTTGAAATCAATTTAAATTCTTGTAGAAAATGTATATCAATAGCTACTCTATTTCTAAATTATTTAGTGGATCATTGTAGCGGTCATACAAACTGTGTCGAGTTAGTAATAGTAAAACTTGTTAAAAGTAATCTATTTATTTTATTTCTATCATATTATCGTCGCAAAGGAGTTGATGCACAACATTTTTTCTACTTTCAAATTGAGTATTTTAGCAGATAACTTGTATTTAGGCGGCATTTATTTGAAAGAAATCTCTAGAATATAACAAGTTCTTCTATAAATCACACAGTGAAAGTCTGTCAAATACGGGAGGCCAACACACGCTCTGTACATGGACCTC
The DNA here is from genome assembly GCA_032360805.1 of Neoturris breviconis. Taxonomy (NCBI): domain Eukaryota; kingdom Metazoa; phylum Cnidaria; class Hydrozoa; order Anthoathecata; family Pandeidae; genus Neoturris; species Neoturris breviconis. The sequence continues at coordinate 4,964 of JAULBZ010007930.1, read as the reverse complement.
ATTCGATTACACGTTGTATCCATGAATATTCATTTTTATTCTATCAGTCACAAATGAATGTTAATTTCTATTATTATTTTTACAGTAATTATATGATATCTAATACGAATTTGTTCTTGATAATACCTACAATGGCGGGTTAGTGGCTGAGATCATTTGCAGTAAGTAATCTTTTAATAATTTTATATTTTTATCTGCGTAACGATACGATTTCTTTGTTTGGGGAGCTATCCCCATCGAATAAATATATGAATAAGTGCCCTTCGAAGAAGAATTATTTGAAATAAAAGCACCTCTCCGCATCGAATAAGCGCCCATAACTTCGCTTTAGGGCCAAAAATGATAACAATAAAATAAGATAAAAATAAAATCTGTAAAACTGAATGGAAAACCATGTATGGGCACACTATGGCCAAACATCGGTGAGTACACGTTCAAAAACCATCTAATGTCTAATAATGTACCAACTTGTTCTGTATACGTCATCAAGTCATGACGAATGAATACTTAGGCTGGTTCTGTATACGTCATCAAGTTATGACAAATGAATACTTAGGCAAGTTTTAAAACAAACTGGACAGTGTGTTGCATAATATTTGAAATCTAAATGTCATCTGAAGCGAAACATTTCGTTATTATTTTCTGCCAAAACGACGTCATTTTACGTTAAAAAGACATAAATAAAAAAAAAAGAAAAAGCCTGACTTCACAATGCAATCCAGTGAACTTGTTCAAAGTCAGCAGTAAATACATCTAGAACAACTTGCAATTTTGATATTTTATTCACACACTTATATATGTTTATATATTTAATCTTCTTTTATTCTGCGGTTTCACTTTTATTTTTGGAATCCCACTTTTATTTCTTGGTCCCATTTTTTTGGTTCCAGTGACCCCGTCCCACTTTTATACCATGCCATAATACGCCACGTTATTTACTGTCTAGAACATGTATGAATCAAACTTTTCATCCATTGTTTAAAGGTTTCAATTAGTTGGCTGGTTTTTGTTGATGCTAGTTGTTATTGGTCAGATTTGATTGGTTTCATGTTTAGCGAAACATCTGGCATTATTGATCCAGTTGGTTAGCTGTCAGTGTCAACAGTTTCCTGTGTGTCGCTAAGAAATGGCTCCGTTTCTGTGTGTTTGTTATTCTGATCACCATCTTTAATATTTATTTCTAAAGGATCCCCTGCCCATGGTTGTCTTTCAGCAGAAGCAAATATGCCGTAAAATATTGCACCAGCAATAAACAAAAATGACGATATAATAAAGATTGCATCCCAAGCTGCACGTTCCTATAACAAAAACATGATTCATTCTTATACCTAAGTAATGCTGAAACTTCAGTACCTCGAGAGAATATTCACAACTTCTTACACATCGATTAACGAATTCCTTTCCAAATAACTCTTACTGTGTGGAGTTTCTCTATATTCGGAATTCGTACAGAATTTTTAAGGACGTATTTGAATTCAGAAGTTAAATTTTTAAGGATAGAACGCAGGCTTTTTTGCAAAAATATTTATAATTTATTTTCATAAGAATTCACGAAGGTTTTCAAAAAATCTATCTACTGAATATCTTATTTTTAAAACTTTCAAATGGGAAATGGAGAAAATTTAGGGTTAAACCATTTTAGTGCAGCATATAGCCACAGTGATCTTTTAGTATTTACATACGTTTTAACAACATGTCATCATTTAATCATTATAGTTTCATCATATTTTTTATTGAAATGCAGACCTATTTGTTTATCAACATAACGTGATCATAAATCTGTACAGATCAAAGACCTGCTCAAAACCTTAAAACGCTCGTTTCTCGTAATAATATCGTACCTTATTTTTGACACTAATTTGCTTTCCTTCTCAAAAATATTTGTCTTGTTGTCATGGTAATGACATTAAAGAGCGCAGAAACTTCGCTGCTTAGTTATTATATGACATTATTGAAAAGTTATTATTGAAAAGCCCCTAAAGTTTAGATAAAGATGAGAATATGTTTTTACAACTACTATAAATACTAAATAACAGGGGTTCCCTTGATGTAACGAAAAAACTGTGACACAAATTTCTAGATTAATATAAGCTGAACAGAATGGCGTTGTTGCTATAAAAGAATATGCAGTAGTTTTGAGAAATATAAATTGTGAAAAGTGTCGAATTTTAGATTTTACCGCTTTTCTTCATTCCTGGAAGAAATCCCACAAAGTTCTAAAAAAGTTCCCATATATGGAAAGTATATTCTTTTAGCTTTCGATTGATATATATTCTTACTGTGTAACAAAAAGGAACATCTGGATATTTTTAATTTTAAAACGTCATACAGAAAGACGGCGTTTATCCTTAATTCACTCTTGAGTATCGATGTAAAGAAATTCACAATGAATAGAAGTTAATTCTGCACACAAGTTAGAAAATCTAGTGTTTGAGCCAGCAAGATTTTCAGTATGTTTTTCTCAAAAACGAAGAAAGGTTTACATTACTAACAATATTAACATTTACCCCTGTGCTTGTAACTGCACCAACCATAAGTGGACTTAATATTCCAGGCACTGTTGCACATGTATTAGTAATGCCGAATAACAAGCTTGCATAACGAGGTGCAATATCTAAATGATTGATACCGAAACCAACCCAGGCTAAGCTTTCAAGTCCTGCTCCAATAATCAGTACGGTGATTGCATATTCAGCTTTAGTTAATCGAATAGATATAAGAAATGCCAATGCGTTGATTGAGAACCCTGAAATAATAGATAATGTTGAGTATCGTGTACTTAAAGGAAAATATCAAAACTTATACATAGAATTTCAACAGAGGGTTGGACATCCATATAATACAGTTAATATTTGTTGTCTGCTTCGTATCCACGCGTAGCTTCTTGCATACCTGACTTCGTACACACGTTCTCATAGCTGAACCTCGATTTAACTAACCATAAAGAGATTAGCAAAAGTGTTTGATATTACCGGGGTTTGCTAAAACTAAAACGGGGATGAATGTAGGATAATGACTAATAGTAGCTACTTTTCATGTTTATTACAACATTGTGCTTATAGCAGAAGAGTTTATAAACTCTCCTGTTATGCATTTTGAAAAGTGTGGTCGTACGAATATAAATTTAATTTAGAAAAGATTAAAAACTGAAACTTCGATATCTTTCTGTCTAAATGTATCTAAGGGAATATAATGTTCGAGATAATGAAGTTCGTTATATAAATGTTTGCTAAATCAAAGTTTATAACTCACTTCATAGAGAATATGCTTCTTTTCAGTTCCACCCTTATATAGTACCCAACCTCACTACCCAGTTTCAAACAAGAAATACTAAAATACAAGCTTTAACATCATACCTCCAACAGATCAAAAGATATGGGTCATAACCTGAAACCACCTATTTTCAAGTGGGAAATTCTACGTAAATAATCGATCTCATTATTTTACCGTAACTTGTGTAGTAATGCTTATGTTACGAAACTTGGTGAAGTTACTTAAAATCACAAAATAAATAATTATAATAAGTTTAGTCATGTGACTAACCTGTTTTCCCCAATTATTCACTGAAAATCCCCCCCTCCGCCAAGCTTTGAGGAACCCCAAATAGCCCAGCATAGGGTTACATTATCAAAGTCAAAACTGTATGTACTGCTAAAAAACATAAAATCTTAACAAAATGAAATGGTTCTTTGAACATATTCTGTTTTTGTGACAACTAAAGAACTGTTTTTGGTCCAAATAACATACATCTGTTTTATAGGTTAAAAGCTTGAAAATAATATATGTTTTTTTCTTACCGTTTGCATATTTCAGTTCTGTGTTACTTATGTTTTGACCCAAATCCAGAATTGTTTCTTATAAAGATGTTTCTTATATAAAAAACGCTAGCCCGCGGCAACGTAGGTTCAGACACAATTATAGCTATGAAAAACTGTTTGATTTTTCTAAAATTTATCTGGAAACATTTAAATCATAAGTGTATATCTAATTATTTTATTAGAGTTTTGTTAAAATGCAAAACAACGCTGTATGTAACTACTGCGAACTTTGTAGCTATCAAAATCTAAGAGCAGAATCTTTAATAAAAGGTTAACCCTCTGAAGTGATGCGTGTACATAAATATATAGTAGTGTGACCACTATATTGTAATTTTCTGAATGTTTTGTTTTCTAGACAACATATCGACGAAGTTCCATATCCATAACATTTTAGTAGCCCCCACCACACACACACTTTGGTGTATACGTATTTTCTAAAATAACGTAGCTATCATTTTGCGTGATTTCCCCCTAATACTTAGAAAAGCATTTAGAAATCGCTATGGTGAGACATTACTGCAGCAGTAAACTACACTCAAAAACACTCATCAGACAGTTATTTTTTATGTTTCAAATCTGCCACTCGACCAAATATCAAAGCTTTAACCTTCACTTTACTATTATTATACCGACGACATTCCCGGATTTTCTTTTCATGATATTTCGAACTCTTGATTTAGATTAAATCTTACCTGTGATAGTAAACACTTTCCTTGCCATAGTTGCAGTTAACCATTCGTTTTGTCGAAAGAAATCAGATATTTGTCCTCCCAGGAAAACCGTTATTCCCATTACTAGATACATTGTTGCAGTATATTCTCCGCTCTAAAATTATCAATAGAACCACACGATAAAAGACGCTTCAATACGGCCGTCGCTGATAACGATGAACCTACATAAATATCGACGGTTCATCGATATAGCGACTCATTACATGGCGAGTATATTTTACGGGTTTTGTGTCGAAGATTCCCATATAAACAAATATAGTAAGTAAGTGAGCGAGTAAGTAAGTAATCGGAAGTTTAATGTCTTCAAGGAATCCACATCAGTTCAGTGGTTCTTCCTGCCATCCGACTGTCAACTAAGTTAACTCACCGCTAGAGATACGTGAAAGCATTGCTCTAACTTGCCCCAGGCCAGCAT
>JAULBZ010007929.1:0-11103 GCA_032360805.1 Neoturris breviconis | reverse complement strand
TTTTGCCTAATTTGAAATTCGGAATTTTTGCACAAATTTCACCTTGTCTCAAATATTTACGTGAGGGGTTGTAGCTACTAACTCAGTTTGTTATTTTTAACCTTTGGGATGTTCTCACATTAACTCTTTTACATTGTCAAATTTTCATCGTAAATATTAACTTAATACGACATAAGGTAAGAGACACAAAATTTCGCTCCAAAACTAAATTTTTTGTTAGTCAACTAAAATTGACAAAATTCAACTAAAATTAATCTGTGCAGAAGTAAGTTAGGTCAATGAGCTTGCAATGGATTGATACGGTCTAGTATCCAGGCTCTTGGAACAAATTTTTGAATATCATGCCGTTTGTCTTGCTAATCAAAGTTTAAGTTTAAGATTTCTTTTATCTAAATTGATTGAAATAACGAAGTTTTGAACAAATTTCACTTTGTCTTCAATAATGAATTTCATGGTTGTAAGTATTGTCCTTTTACAATTTGAAATATTGCAAGCACGTGTTGGAAATAAGAGTATTCGAACCAAGAAGCAAGCGAATTAATCAACTTCGATCCCAGCGCTTTTTCTCTCTATTTTAGACGTCAAGAGAGAAGAAGCCCTCGGATGGAGGTTGCGATTTAATTTGAGTTATATCATTTTCGTCAGAAAAAAGTCTTACCTAGCGTATATTGAAAACATCGGTTACTATAAAGATGTACGAGAGATATTTTAGAGTTAATTTTCACAAGGTAAAAAATTGGCCGCGAAAGCCATATAATTGGTAGGAATCATCGTAACACCAATCAAGAAGCTCTCTCTTATACAAATGAAAATACGCTCTAAAATAAACTTACTTTTAAATTCTTTTATATTTTTGGTCTAGTATCTAGGAAACATGCCGCATAAAATTTGTGTATTGAACACATCAAATTTTGGTTTTCCGAAGTAAACAAAATCTCGCAAAAAACTGTTTATTTACTTTCCAATTAACATTTCGCCCGAGAGTCTAGTCTAAATAACAGCCGTTTAACACTGTGGAGGAGAGAATTTTCAGAATATTTTCAGCCAAGTTGGCTGAAAATATTCTGAAAAATCTGTCCTCCACAGTGATGAACGGCTGTTATTTCGAGCTCTGAATCTTTTTATGAAAGTTCTCACATGAATTATAGATTTATTTACTTTTTACCACAATGTAACATAACGATTCATGCGTTCATGTCGTCAAGGCGACCCGAAGTCAATCCAAGTAAAGATGCCACGGTTGACTCAGCTGTCCGTACACACGTGGTCGCCAGCTATTAATGACTTAGATCTAAATGATTCACAGCCAACTTATTTCCCAGTCTTATGTCCGTTTATATAAAGATTAAAAAGGGGAAGAAACGCTTATTGTTGTTCTTTGCCAACCTCGTTCCCAGGGCTTCTTCGCTGGGAATTATGTTGATGTACTACATCGGGGTCTAAAAGTCATTCGTCAAAATATTGATCGTTTAAATTTAATTATACTCGTCCTAATATTTCTCTTTTATATTATTTAGGGTAATTTCTAGTTTTTGAAGTTACTGCATTAAAACGTTGACTACCTTATTGTCGAAAAAACGTTAACGTCCGGGGAAAAATTAGTCACTAAGCAAGAATATTAGTGAAATTTATGGATTAGACACTTTTCCTTGAATTAAATCGAAAATGTTGATTACGTATACTGATAACAATATTATTTTCTTTCGAACTAATAATTAATATTTTGTTGATGTTGGTACCAGCAAAAAATGTTGGGGATACCAATCCTTCAAGGAAGCCGTAGAGATAAATGACGGTGATAAACGCATGTTGATGATATTCTGTTGAAGAAGATGTTAGCTTCTTTCATTTGTTAACATTTTGTAGTTGGAAAATATATAATTTAGGGAAAGAAATCTAATGTTAGGCCATTGGGATATATTCAGCGAAAATTTGACGAATATTGGGCTATAGGCCTGGGATAAAAAGGTCGGGGAAAAATGTACGTGGGGAATGTTAGTCAATAAGTCGAAATCTGGTCACTCAGACGAGTTAAGACCATTCCAAATTCTAATTTTTAGAGCACACCACTTGCTCTATTTCAAAATGACGATTTTGGTATTAATACTACTTCGATTTTAATTTACTTATACGGGTGAAAGGTGTGTATCATTTAACAATAATTTGATTTAGTCCGGTTCTATAAACAAAAATATCTTATTTTGTGATGACATCACAATGAGGTCACTATTCGAAAAAATGAATATAGGGGAGTTGTAATTGCCCAAATTTGAAAAAAATGTATAATAACTGTAAAATATTCAAAAAAAAAAAAAAAAAAAAAAATCTTGATAAAAAGTTTACCCAATTAATTTGGCAAGATTTAAAGAACTGCAACGCTCATAAAGTTTTCAAGAAACGGCAACTTCAATGATAATGCTCGACGCATATTTGTCAAGCATTGCATGATTGCTTGTTTTTTTTATGAACGCAATTGCTTACGTCTTTCTACCAGAAATATGGATGTCCGACATGGAACGGAATTTTGCTGAATTGGTAGCTAGTACACGCATTTAGTTTCTTCTATAATTCCTTCAGCAAAACTTTTCCTATTATCAATAATATTTGGGATTTACAAAATACACTTGGTCAACAAATTAAATTTTAGTGTAATGAGAAATAAGGAAAGATATCGATTCAAAAATAAGGGAAGAAAATTGTTTTGATCCGTTTTTTATTACCACCACGCACCAGTCAAAAATGTGAAGGGTAAATGCGATCCCTGTTCACCGAAAAAGATTGTTTTTTCTCCAAAATGATCCACAATAAATAATAGGAAAACTCCTACAAGTCAATCATTTTAAAGTTAAGAAACAAAGTATCACGGTTACATAGAATTCCTTTTAACTTTTTCTCACAGCAAAGAAGATTGTTATTCCAAATTCCTTAAATATCTAGCGAATATGCACGGATCAAACGAAACATACGACGGTCACAGGCTTAAGATTGACATCAGCTGTTACGATCACAAATGATGACCAGACCACAGTCCAAAGCTACAAGTGATGACAAATACCTTAGTTGTAAAGCATAACAATTGGTTTTTGTAGCATGCTTGCAAATGTCTCTATCTTTCTCAAACTTATTGTCATATGACACTCTTCCCAGAGGGACAAAACTTGTTCAAAGTCAGCAGTAAAGGCGCTAGAAATTTTAACCCTCATTAGTATGGTGTGGACCCCCTGAATCTTTAAACTTTGCTATGAAAGTAACATAACAAAAATTATTATTCAGGATGTTATTTTCTTACATATTTTAAAAATCTGCATCATACTTTTGTAACTTTTTGCCCCCTGAATCTGCTATACCTTCCCGTGAATTAACAAATTTCCGGGGGTATCCCACCATTAACGAAGGGTTAAAACAAATACTGAATACTTTAAGACTTCCTTTTTCTCATACTGTGTAAATGAGTGGAACAAACTAGGACTAGAATTTAAGAATTCCCCATCAATTTTGAAGTTTAAAAAAGGTCTTCTTGCTTTTATTCGCCCATAAAATGTGTTTTGTTCACAAAATCCATACGTGCTCTGACTGTGTGTTTCAACATATCCCAATATTCAGTCTACATACAGAATTTTCCAGGACCGTATCCAATATGTAAAACAAGCATTAACAACAGACAGTAATATACCTTTTCAAAACAGTGAAAACGAGGCGTTCGTTGCTCAAAGTAGGACTTGTTACAGGACAATAACTTTCTTTGTGTGCAGTGACGTTTTCATGAAAAGGTTTATTGAATATAGCTATTGAAATTTAACATAATGATTGACTCAGCGCGAAAGACTATTGAGTACGGACTCGTATAGTTCAGTACATGACAATGCACAGTGCATACACTCCCAGTGCGCAAAGACTTGTTCAAAGTCTGCAGTAAAGATGTTAGTAGTACAACGTCTTCGACTCTGTTCTAGTGTCTTTACCGCTGACTTTGAACAAGATATGACTCACTGGGTTTTGATGAATAATAAGGGTTGATTTTCACTGCGAAAGCCAAAAGAAGACATTCCATAAATAGAAATTGACGTCAGATGTTTGTGACATCAATTTCTACCAATGGATTGTCTTCCTATGGCTTTTGCAGCAAACTAACCATAAGTAGATCTTTTTATTGATATCATTGTCTCCATGAAACCGCATCTGCAATTGTATCTTGATTTACAATGCTCTATTTATCATGTTCGTGAAATTTCTTATCACAAACTTATAACGGCATTTCTCATCACATCACACAACGTATAAAGCATTATGATGATTTAGCCAAGTTTCAAGATGGAGAATTTATTCTGTATGTATTATTTCGAAAATCATCTTTAGATTATTATTGGAATTGGGAAAGAGTATATTAATCTGAATAATCGAGTCTGAATATAACTGCCATCTATGGATATATTAAAATATAAATTGTGGAATAGTTTCTTCCCGGTTGGCAAAAACTTGTTCAAAGTACTCAGTTAAGACGCTAGAACAACGTTGAAAACTTTGATATAGGATTTTAACTGCCGACTTTGAACAAGTTTTTGTCCACTTGGTTCGTTTTAGATTTATTTTTCGTCAATTTATTCATCTTCTCTTATAGATACCCAGTGGATACCCAGTGGAGGAGAGATTTTGAGCATTAGATTCAGACTTTGTAGCTATGCTAAATAATCACTCCTCCACAGTGACTAGTGGCCCTTATTTCTACCAATGCCATCAAACTAACTGTTTTTTTATATTAATTTTTATGAGATAATCCTGAACCTTCCCGACAATTGATAAGATGTCGCGTAACGCTAGCGTTAGTTCTTGTGTTATTTCTTTTTCTATCTAGTGGGTAAAAACTTGTTCAAAGTCCGCACTAGACACTGGAACAACGTCTACCGACGTCTGTACTTCTGACTTTGAACAAGTATTTGTCCTTTGATACTATGCACAGCGTGCATAAGACATCGTAACTATATCAAAACAACATCATACCGACATCACGACATCACGATGTCATCGTGTCTTGATGTTGATCTTACGTCGTATGTTTGCTGGGATATGACAACTTTCTGTTTCGTTAGTACGTACTAATCTCTTTAAACAAAAAGTAACGCCGTTATGTTAGGTTTCATAGGAAAACAGGTTTCTTGTTTAGACGAGAAAAACCCATATATTTGTTGACTGCTTTTGTGTTTAGAAGTACTTGCTTCTTGAAAGAAATGAATTATGGGTAGAGTTAGGTCTTAAAATTTCGCTACAAAACTAACTGTTTCGGTTAAATCAGCGAAAATTGATAAGATTCAACAAAAATGAAACTGTGCAGAAGAAACCAATCCATTTCAAGATCATTGAATCAGTACTCTCCTCTGTAGATTGTATTTTTGAGACGGTCCCTTAGGCTTATATGACGTCCTGCTAGTCTACGTAACATGTCAAAATAAACAGTGTCGCGTTCTTATATGGTTTTATGAACCAAAAATGGTCTTATTATATCATCCCAGGATGTAGATTAGGAATTCATCGGTATAAAATATTTTCTTCAGGTTATATGTTGATGTTTTCATGCTGTTTTCGAAGAGTATCAGCGCAAGAATTTGAAACACCTGACAACCGTAAGTATATCCACAATAGAACAAATATGAAGATAGCGAGGAATCAGCAGCTTTCTTTTAATTGGTTCGAGGTTTATTGACCTATTCACGAGGTACTGCACAAAAAGGAAGTTGTTGCATTTCAACATCTACTTTGAGCAGCCAACGCCTAGTTTTCATGTATTTGTGAATTGATCTATTGCCTATCAAATTCAAACTTGTTCAATGTCCGCAGTAAAGACGCTGGAACAACGTCAAACGACATTGTTCTAGCTTCTTTGCTGCGAACTTTGAACAAATCAATTCAAACGCCCTAACTATTACACTTGTTATATACGACAATGCACAGTCTATTTAAGGAGAAATAAGAGTCCGTACTTAGTAGCCTTTCACACTATGTGTGACGGTATATAATGAATGTACCCAAAAATGGCGGTGTACAGTGAACACTAAAAGGTCTACAGTATACATTAAAAGGTATTTTAACGCACAAATACAATATCCTATCAGAAATTAGAAGCGAATACTCAACCTCGTTCCCAGGGCTTCTTGCCTTTTTGAACATGGAAGAGCGGCGAAGAGCGGCTCTTTCGTGTTCAAAAAGGCAAAAAGCCCTGGGAACGAGGTTGAGGAATACTCTGATTAACATTCCCTAAGTGTTTTAATTACCAGCAGAGTCGGAGGAAAAATACGGACGCCTGTATAATCAGAATTCCTTAGCTCTAACCTACAAGCAATCACATAAATATTTGAGACAAGTTAAAATTCAAGCAAAAATTCCGAATTTCCAATTAGATAAAAAGCCATAAATTTTCGGTAGCAAACCTAAAGACACTAAAAATCGAATATGTTCCAAGAGATTGAGTCCGGTACTAGGCTGCTATAAAGAGCAGAATTTGTCGAGTTTGCAAAAAGACCAAAGATCCTAAGCCCTAAGTCTCAAGTCTACTCGGATAAACCTCAAGGGACGTCTAGTGGTCATTTTCCGTATTTACGTTTTACTTGTGACTTGTATTGCTTTTTGAAATTCGTAAAATGTCTTATAATTTAGGCGATCGGTTGTAGAAATAGATTCCAGTGAAATTATATAGGTCTAGATCAAGTCTGAATATAATTGTCGGACATCACCTGTGAAGGGGTGTTTTTAGTACAGATTTCAGCTTTTCAGCCGAAAACTATACTAAAAAACCCTTCACAGGCAATGTCCAGTAGTTATATTCAGGCTTGATCATAGATCTGACTCCGCTACCTATGCAAATCTGAATTTTTAAAAATCAAAATAAATATAAAAACAAGATAAAAATTTAGTTATAATCAAAAAAATTATACTGGTTGGCTTTTTACCAATAGGCCAAGACTTGTTCAAAGTCCACAGTAAAGATGCTAGAACGAGGTTGATGTAGCTTCTTTACTGCGGACTTTGAACAGGTTTTTGCCCATTTGGTTACTATTGGCGCCTTTCATAAAACATGATGGAACTATTTACAAAACATGCTACCAGACGAGAAAGTCAGAGATAGAACTATGACTGGCGCAACCATAATCACATTAGGTTTCGTAAATTGAAGAAAAGAATAGTATTTGTCGGAAGTTAACCAAAAACGTTCTTTCAATCTTACGTCACGTGAGATATAAAGACGCTAATTTGTTTTGCGATTTTGAATTTAAGATTAACATTATATTTAGCCTAACATCCGATCTCGTACTTAGTCTTTTATTACAACTGCAACAAATTTATGGTTATTTAAAACATTCTCATGGAAGCAAGGTTGCCTTAAATCCTTATGTTGACGTGATTTGATATTTTATTAATTTCTTATCGTATGGAGTCTGTAAAATTATCCGTATACTAGAAAATGATGGTTTATTCGATCAGATTCATATTATCAACGATAGTCCAGTTATCACGTCTTGTATCGCTGCAGTGATACTGTATAGCTTGACAAACACTTGTTTCCAACTGGTTCGCTCTCCTTTTGTTGTAAAATACTGCTGCACGTATTAGCTGACAAGTTTGTTGGGTTGCTCCTAGATGTTCTGTTGTACAATCATACCGTTGTAATTGCTAACAAGTGCCTTTTGTTCTCGGTTTACAGAAGTTCTGTTGTTGTTTCTAACGCATTAAACTAACAAGAACACTTAACTAGAAGTTGTTTACAAGCAATTCAAGATGGGTGGTATACTTGGTGATATTGCGAGTACCCTTAGCATGAAAATAAAAACTCGACATGACTCATATGCTGATCAATATAGTCGTCTATTCATGCCAAAAGTTCTTCTCGTTGCATCGTTTATTGTCGGACTGAATTGGTATTCCGATAAACTGTCGTGTATAATCCCAAAAACGGCTGATGAATTATCAAATGATTTTGTTGCTGACGCATGCTGGATCAACGGATTTTATATATACCCTGACATAACTGCTGATACTGCCATCAAAAGTACCTACTATGGAATACCTGGTGATATAACGTTTGACGGAAAAAACAAAGATGGAAAGTTATGTTCGACATTAGGACGTCACGGACGATTTGACGTTGATTGTTTACCGATGACGAAGAAATTTTACGTACAGTATCAATGGTATCCGTTCTTTTTGGCGTCACTGATGATGGTTTTTTATTTACCACATATATTCTTCAAAGTAATCAATGTTGACTTGGTAAGTGTATACCTCCGACATGCGCATGATTTTGAAAAGTGAGATCATGCCGACGTTAATTTGACGTTGTTTCAACCTTGATTTGACGTCGCGCATAAACTGTACAATATTCGTGGTGCAGTACATTTAGACTGAGTATCTATCAGTAAGGAGCTCTCTTAATGCTGTATATAATCATATAAGAGCAAAAAAAAAAGTTGACCCAGTGGGCAAAAACTTATTCAAAGTCAACAAAAAAACAAAAAGAACAAGTTTTTGTCCATTGGGGAATGTCCTATTCAAACATGGGCAATTGTTATAGATTACTTTAGAAGCAGAAACTTTCAAAAAACTCTAAATTTTTACCATTTGCGATAATTTACTTTCGCGAATGAGTCGATATTAAATGTGAGGTCTTATATTTCGCGTAATAAACGAAAAGGAAAAAGAACAAAAAAAACTATTAAAACGGTGTAAATTATTATTATTGTTCTTCCTTGAGATCTAGAGAGGTGGGTGTTTTTTACAATGTTTTGTTTTGAGTGTGTTTCGTCGTAATGCTGGAATATTATTTCCCTTAAGATGTACCATGCACACGACATTCACTGTGTATCAAAAATAAAGCAGTTACTGTCGTGAACTGTCGATAACATACTAATATTAGCTGTAGTTCGCTACATAGTCACAAGAAAGAGACTCTTTCTTTTACTATGTTCGTACAAAAATACTGTTACTCTTTTTAGATCAGCCTCAAAAATGCAGTGAAAACATCAAGCATAGAAGAGATATCTGAGACATATTTCAATCTCAAGTTAAATTCCATAAAGCGCATGCGTGGTAAAATCTTATGCAACATATTAGTTAAACTTTTCTATGTTGTTTCAAATGTTTTTGTACTCGTTGTCATCGATTCTAGCTTAAACAATAAATTCGTAAGCTATGGCTCTGATTGGTTAGATTGGACCGCATACAATAATACAATGATGTACAATTATTTGGATAATCGAGTTATAAATCGACCAGGCGAGACAATTTTGCCTACGTTTGGCTTGTGTGAGGTTTATACTGGAGCGCTTGATGTTCGACATTCACTTTACAACAAACACGTGTTTATTTGTGAATACTCCCCACATGTTCTCTATCACTACGCACTCATACTGCTTTGGTTTTTTGTCTTGATTGGTATAATCATTTCGATTTTGGGCTTCATATATTATCTTGGTATTCAACTATTTACATTGGTGTGCATGGTTAAACAAGGCAAGAACGGCGATAATATTTTTAGTTTGTTGACACTCAGAGAAACTGAGTATTTGGAGTATATTCGAAGAAAGAATTTCGCTTTGTATGGTGCCATCTTGAATAAATTAAAAGAGAGAAGATTGGGAACAAAAAGAGGCGAAGAAGCCCTGGGAACGAGGTTGGAGAATGTGACATATGGCGAGTTAAACAAACGCTTACAGGAAATTGCTGAACAGGTGGAAAATGTACAACATCATTGAATAAGTGCCTTAGTGGGGAAAACCTAGCCGAACTCAATTTTTGTGTCTGGCAAAAGTAGCAAAACGGGAATATTTTGGGAAATATTTTATTGAGGAAAATTAATCGTCTGGCAGAATTTTCATCAGGTAAACTTTTTGTCACCATAGAAAAATTTCTTCACTATTTTTTTTATATTCGAGTTAAGGCAGTAAAAAATCATAACAATATAATGTTACAATAATAACATTCACTGGAAGAAGTTTCGTATATCAGCTTGTCTCAGCCTTACTGATAATTCATACGAAGAAATCAGCCGAAGGGAGACTAAAAAATGGTTCGAGATAACGAATGTTCGAGTTTTCCGAGTGATTTTTATAAGGAAGTATTAGGAAAGGTTCAAGGGACCGAAGAAAATAGCTTGAGATAATAAAAGTTTGAGTTATCCGGTGTTCTTCCGGAAGTTTACTGTATATGATTGTTTCTTACCGTTTGCAAATTTCAGTTCCGTGCTTCAGGTAGAATTGTGGTGTGATGCTGAGCGTAATAGTAATTTGTTTGTACATGTGCAAATCAGTGTTGGGTGTCCAAGCTCGTCTCCAGCGCCGTTTGAATTTGTTTTTATTTTTCTCGGGAGAAAAAATAAGTCAAAAGGCGCTGGGGACGAGCTTGGAGTGTCTCAAACACTTGTTACAAATGATGAAAAATATCTGAAATGCGTGAAGTCATCAACTTCCATATATTTTCTTCAAAATCCCTTGTTTATGCGCATTTGAATCCAACCTCGTTCCCAGGGCCTTTATCGTCTGAATCCTATCACTCAACCCAATCCTAGATATAACTACCGGATATCGGCTGTGGAGAGGTTTTTTTCATAGTATAGTTTTCAGATTTAAAGCTGAAAACTATAATTAAAAACACTCCTACGCAGGCGATGTCCAGAAGTTCAGACTTGCCACCCCAATTGATATCTGATTGCTGATGCTTAGACCAAAATACAGATTGTTGCATTTTAGAGCACACTAAGGGATATTTTCTAAATAATTATATAGAAGAATTCAATCAATTGCAAGCTCATTGCTATCTCTATATTGTAGACATTTTAGCAGAATGTATCCGATTTTAACCTCTTATCTCGATTTAGAAGTCGTCCCCAGCGCTGCTTATCTCTTCGATATTCTTTTCCTCCGTTATATATGTCGACAGTTATAACCGAGGCAAAAATTGTTCAATGTCCGTCGAACATCGTTTCTCTAGAGTCAGGGGCGGATACAGGATTTTTTAGGAGTTAGTCACAATTTTGAAAAACTTAGCAAAGCTAAATTTCCGAACTTTCCGTAGGAAAGTTCGTTCATGCAGCTGGGGGTCTTGGGGGGCGCTGTAAGC
>JAULBZ010007928.1:0-11104 GCA_032360805.1 Neoturris breviconis | reverse complement strand
TAATAGGCGCCCCCCCTGAGATCGGAAAAATTTTATAAGCGCCCGGGCGCTTATTACAGTAAATACGGTATATATTTAATTTAAAAGATTGCCTTGTAACAAAAGAGACTGTTATAACAATATAATAATCTTACCTTTAGTTCGCAATGAAGTTATCCCCGAAAAAACCAAAAAATATTTAAAAAAAATATATCCTCAATCATAATCCTTAGAAAAAGTTAAGAAAATTCAGCAAATTTCCAAACCAAACCATTAAAACGAAAAAGATTATCATAAAATAAATATGCCAAGGGTAGTTTTTTCTCAGTATTTTATTTCATCAAAAGCACTAGGGAAGAGAGACACTAATGTTTAATGAAAAATTAGAAAGTGATATTTCATGTAGGACATCCAACTTCTTGTTGTCCAACTGACAAAAACCTGTTCAAAATTCACATATTAGTGCATGGAATAACAATCAATATTATTGAAGGTTGCTCATATCGATATATTGTCTGGATAGAATTAGACATCCAGAGAATCAGATTCAGAATCAGATTCCCCTCCCTTCTCCTCCCCTCAGAACATACCCGGTACATGTCCGGCTTTTTTGTGTGTTTTTTGACGAAAAAACAAAGTATCTTTATGAAAAATAGGTGGTGCAAGAAATTCTCCATAATTTCCCCCCTGTCAAAATAACAATAATAAAAAATATGATCCTAGATAAATTATAGAAAAAGTACCAAAATCTCTAGTCATATATTGTGATGATGTCATTACTTATGAAAAACAGGTGGTGCAAGAAAAAAAAAATTCTCCATAATTTGTCGGAATGTTTTTCAAGCAAAAATAATAATAATAAAAAAAAAAATTGTTTTTACCCCCTGTCAAAAAAAACAAAAAGAAAATGATCCTAGATAAATTATAGGAAAAGTCCCAAGATCTCTAGCCATATAAGCCATCCATTCAAAAGTTATAAAAAAAAGTATGACAGGGAGGGGCAATGCCCTTCCCCCCTAGTAGAAATAGGGTTAACACATTTCCTGTTAATGATTCGGACGTCATAGTATTACATTAACTTCAACAGATGCATATGCTAGTATTCCATGAAACACTGCGCATTTTTATTGGAACGTAGCCCTAGTTTCTATCAGGTATTCCATGGAACATAGCGCTAGTTTTCATCAGTTATTCCAAAGACGTCTTATTGGCGTCTTATTACGCACGTCTTACAGAAAGACGCCTAAAAGACGTCTTTAAACTTACGAAAACAGATGGTTCGCAATGAGACGTAATATCGACGTCTTAAAGATTCTAGTATTCTAAAAAGTATTCTAAAAAGACGCCTTCTATGGGTCCTCTTTCGCAGTTGCGAAAGTTCATATTTCCTCACTATGGAAAGGTGTGGAAAGTTTAAATTTCCTCACTGTGGAAAGGTGTGAAAAGTTCATATTTCTTCACTGTGGAAAGGTGTGGGAAGTTCATATTTCCTCACTGTGGAAAGGTGTGGAAATTTGAAATTTTCCACGCATTTCCAAATATTTCTACACGTGTGGAAAAGTGATTTTTCATGCAGTGATAGTAAAATCTGAACCACGATAGCAATAATGCTGAAGCTAACCTAGTTATGATATAAATCTATTTGACACATACTGCCAGAATTATATCTCCTGTATATCAAAGGATATGCGTCATAACCTGAAACCACCTATTTTCAAGTGGTATATCCTATTTAAAAACCGATATCATTATTTTACTATATCTTATGCTAATCTTATTCAGGCCGGGCATTTTTAAACATTGCATGGTCGGGGTGGGGATCAGATTCCACTTCCCTCCGCCAAACATTTGAATGACTAATAGTATAAGGATGAAACTTATAATAGAAACTAATATATCATGAAAGGAACCAAATGGCAGCATTAGTATTTTTTGTACATTCTTAGAAATACGATTAAAAGAGTTCTAGATACCATTTCTCCATTCTGTTTTCAGTTTTAGACAGGTATTTTGTTGATGTTTAACAGTGTTTCCGGGTTTCTAAAACAACATTGCAAAATACTAAAATTATCGTCCAAAAATCCAGAAAAAAAAATTATTGAGGAGCCCCAAAAAGCGAAAATGGTCGTTTTACCATCTACGTACTTCAAATAATTAAAAATTACGTAATCCTAAAATAAGAATAAGCATTTATTAAATATAAAATATAAAATATAATTTCAATTATGTTATGTTATATTTAGTAAAATATATGTAAAAATAAACTAAAGGCATAAGTCAGGATTGCAGACTAAACTGTTGTTTGCAGACATAAGAAGCAGTATGACATTTTCTCATCTCGCAAACCAAAGATGATAGCAAAAAATCAGAGACCAATCGAAGCAAATGTGAAAGAGAAATCATCCACGCCAACAGAATATCTTTTTGATGGACGACTTCCTCTGACACACAACAGTACGGATCTTAAAATTAGGAACGCAAGTTTGCATCTAATTACGGAGAGCATGTTCTCATACCTTTCCTCGGTTTTAGCTGCAATCTTTTGCGCAATGTATTTGTGAAACTTAGAAGTTTCGGGTCCTTCATCACCGATCAATGAAAAAACTAATGGGGTGAATGTCCCGTGTTCCAGGTATCAGTCGGCAACAGGACAAGAAACGATAGAATTGGGATCAACTAAAGTGGATGTTAAATTTCTTGCAAGTAGAGCAATTTGTTCTCTCAGTTCCTTCCCTTTTTTTAAAAACTTTTTGCTCAGAAAAATATGTTGAAATTGGTCAGCGTCAACATGCGACGGCCCTCCTGATCTTTTGGTATAAGATGCTGCTTTTCCGATCATGATCTCATCAAAATAACATTTTGGCAATTAGTATATTGGACCAAAAAGTAACGAATCTGTTTGACTTCAACAGGAGCGGGGTGTTTCAATTTTAGATCTTGACGAACATTTTTGTCTAGATGGAAAATACCATTTTCAAAATCTTTAGTTAGCATCTTAAGAGCTCCATTGATCTTTCCCTCCCATACCAGTTTAGCATAAGATCCTCGTCTGTATATCTATATATCTCAAAACTTTTAATGCGATTCTAAATATCCTAAATATTTGTATTTCTCACTCTCAGAATTAAAAAATAAAAATATTAGCGATGAACAAAAATTCGGTATATTAGCTAATAATAGCTAAAGCAAAATTGAAGTCGCCCAAAGGTATATAGTATTAGTAAATGTTATTGGTGCCTAGTGAAGATCCGTTTAAAATGCTACGAAAGTTCGAACAAACTGACATGAAATAAGTCACCTCAATTATTCTAATGTTTTTCAGAGACAGTCAAATTTTGTAAATGCACAGACTGTTCTTTGTTTCTTTGATTTTGGGAACTGGAGCTGCAGTATGTAACTCTCAAGAAAAAATTAAATACCATATCGGTTATAGGACCAATATTAATCATCAATGTCAAAATGCCGTCGTTTTAACATCCGACAAGATGAACCATTTCGACGTTAATTAAACGTCCGGCGCAAGTAGAGATGTATGAATTATAACAAGAATAAAGTAAAAAGATCAGATTTATCTTCCGGTAAAAACAAATCAGTATATGTGCTCATATCTATCAGGAAGTCTAGACATAGTTTGTAGCACTCCTATGGACATCGCCATGAAATGACATTGAAGTAAAACATATTGTTTATGACCTAATTTTGACGTGATTATGCTTTGAATCCTGCCGGTGCCTGAATTCTAGTCATCGTTTCGACGTTTATCCCACGTCGTGTGCCTACAAGGTTACAAGCTTTTGATGACAAAACACAACTACATTGTTGTTTTTACTTGGCGGTGTTATTACTGAACATATTTTGCCCACACTTCAATACAATGTGATCCATCATTATCATGCTCAGTGAAGCCTGTTAAATCTTCGCCGTACCACACCCTTAATTCAGCGCCTTTATCAACCCATACACACTGTTCACTTTCAACAAACGTGATGTAATCACTCGTACTTGTGAAACCTGGTAAGTTGTAGAAACTCTCATACTGTTCATTGATGCTGACAGCTGGTCCTGGGAATAGGACTCTGTTATTTGCATCGGTTATCCATGTACCGATTTGTCTAGCGACGACTCCGAATCCATTACAACCCCAATTGCTCTTGTTAGATTCATCTTGTTTATGGCATGTTACGTATCCAGAAGTATGAATAAGTTTCAATTCAGAAATATAACCTGCGCTTCTAGCCACGACATGGCCATACTGATCACCATGTGTTCCATAACATGCGTTCCCTTGGATTTGAAGAGCGTGTGAACAATTGACTATATTAGGATAATCACATTGGTTGATATCTTTCCTGTAATGGAGACCAGCTGGGCAGTTCATTGTGTAAGCGAAAGCAGCAACACACGCAACGAATTTATCGCAATCTGTAGGGTGGAGGTACTGTCCATCTACCTTTCCAGTACAGTAATTGGCAATACCTGAAACAAAAAAGTTACATTCCATTATTAATTTATTCTTTTGCAAGTAGATGTTCTTAGCAAAACTGTCCCCCTCCCCCTCCCCTACGAATTGAATGAACTTCTCCTTTTGTGACTTGTAGTATTTTTTATTAGAAACATTTCGGTGTAATGAAAATTGAAAATATTATGCAGAAGGTGTGCCGTCAGTGCTCCTCCAGAGAGGTGTATTGGAAAATTTCGATTATTTTCACATATATCCTTTGTCTGTCGGTATAAGATTTTATTGAATGATCTATTGTTTCAATATTGTTCATTCCATGTCATATGAGTTATTTATTGCTCTTCTCCACAGTTTTCTTTTTGGAAATCTTCGTATTGCTCTCCCCCACAGTTGTTTTTTGACAATATTTTTTTCATTATTTTAGATACTTCTGACACCCACACTATAGGTAATCGGTTATTTCTTTTATTTTGATAGTAAAAGACTAAGCACAGTTTTCTTTTTGGAAATCTTCGTATTGCTCTCCCCCACAGTTGTTTTTTGACAATATTTTTTTTATTATTTTAGATACTTCTGACACCCACACTATAGATAATCGGTTATTTCTTTTATTTTGATAGTAAAAGACTAAGCAGGGTTTACTAAGTGTCAATCTGTAAAATATTTAAAGAAGAAGTTTAGCGCTCTATAGTAAGCTAATGTGGACTTAAAACTGTACTTTGTGATAATTTAATAAAACACACATCCTTTCACACTCTCATTGAGAAAACAGAATCAAAAAATCTTATTTTGTTTCTGAGATATAGCCATCCTTCTATCTTGAGAAAACCATGGGGGGGAGTCCTTCCCCCCTTCATATATTCAACGTACATAAAAAAGACAATACATAATAGGCTTAAACTATATGTGCAATGCTATACTAATTGGCCCTTCTATAGTAAGGTATAAAGTGTCTTTGCACTGTCTTCTACTTTTATATTTTTGTGTTGTGAATAGAAATCCTTTTTAGCGATATATAAATAATCAAAATCTTTACCTGTGTCACTTTGTGCATCATGTTTAAAATCCTTCAGTTCATCTTCCACAATGTCATGTAATTCTTCACGAAAGAATTCATTAAAATCTGAAATAAATAATTTAATAAATCATCATCAAAACAAGAAAAATCGTTATAAAGGAAGAACAATGAATAGAATAGAGAGCAATATTTTATGTTGTCCCTTTTTATATAATTGTTGTTTTAATTATTTATCCTCCCCCAGTGGGCCAGCGTCGGAACAACGTCCAAGCGATGTCTTGTGGGGCCGAATTGACCATGTTTTTTAAGAAACATATACAGTAATTGTGGTCACCAAAGTCATTGAAGATTGATTCGGGGAAATCAACCATAATTCTTTAGTCCTTGTCATGACCACCTGATATCCTACATACTTCGCTAACCAGAAGGCAAAAACATGTTTAAAGTCTGCAATAAGGACAATGTTGAAAATGTTATTCCAGCTTATTTACTGCAGATTTTGAAGAAGATTTTGCCCACTGGTAAAATTTCTAAATTTGAGTTTGTTATCGCTGAAAGAATGACGTTGTAAATACGGCTGACCGTCAAAGTTGATTTTAACCAGGCAAAAAAGTCACTGCAGAAGCCAAATAAAAACATTTTATTGGTAGAAATTGACGTCACATGATTTGTGACGTCAGTTTCTACAATAACAAAATTTATTTTTTTATTGGTTCTTGGCAGTCGTCGCGGCGGCGGCGTGTCAGTTTTTGAAAAACTTCGAAAAGGGCGACTTTATCCAAATCGGAATCAGAGTGCCCTCTTTGATCGGAATATGCCGGCCTTTCGTCCGATCTAGACAGCGTGAAGGAGACTACTGAATACGGAAAGCAATACTTAGTCAGGATACTTATCTGTACGGACTCCGTATACAGTAGTCTTTCACGCTGTGTTTGCTGCCATTATTGTGGTCTTCGATCATGTCCGAGGAGAGAGAGATATCTAGCTAGCTGATAAAAACCTCTCACCTAGCTATAACAAAAAAGGTGTGTACTGTATCTTAAGAAGCTACAGATCTTTCTTCTAATCGAAGTAAACATTTTCCTGCTCAAGTAGACAAAGATAATGAGGTAAGAATGATCCAATGCGTGTAACTACCTTTATTACCTATCCTTTTGTTGTTTTTGATGTTTTTCCATCTCTTGTCATAAACGAACATTCAAAGTTCTCCTGTAAACTTTTTCTTATATACTTCCTCTGTCAGATTTGCTCAGTACATAGCCTGTTCAGTCTAAACACAGACCATAGGACTGTCCCGGAACGACAGTTCTGAACTAGATTATTTGAATATGTATTTTTATAATTTTTTAGTTCAGATATATCGATATTTACTTTATACATTCAGTACAATTACCGGTTTACTGTGGTGACTGCTTTGCAATAATCAATGCTATGATTTTTGCATGTGCGTGTTTCTAACACGCAAGTCTACTTTTAAGTTTAATTCTGGAAATAAAATCACATGCTTTTAAAATGTTTTCGTGCTTCTATTTTTTTTTACACTTTTAGCCTTCATGGGACTCTTGTTAAAATGCAATTTGGCACCCAATTTGGGCTACCTATTTGGGTAGCATGTAAATAACGCAGACCAGATGAAAAACTTAAAATGGTGGCTGAATATCAAACAGGAAATGACACTGAAGTGGCAATTGATAACCATTTTAATAATTAGAATGTATTATAAGGATAATGACGGATAGATTTATAAAAATACTTTACATATCAGTTCTAATTTACAATGCAGAGAGCATTGTGATTTTTAATTACTTAAAATGGTGCCTAAATATGAAAGAGGAAAAGTCACTGAAGTGGAAGTCCGTAATCATTTTATAATCATTTTATAATCATTCATAATGTGATTGCAAGGATAATGGTGGATACAATTTAATTAAAAGTATTTTAAAATCAGTTATGATTGTTTTTAAAATCAGTTATGATTATGAACGCAAACAATCGAATGAAACAAGATCATATATAAACAATGCATTTTATTATTACAAATCAATTATCGTTTAAATAAGACTAGGAATCTACACCCCAAGGGATTTTATTTAGTGTTCTCTTGAAGTCCTCTTTAGCGCGAAGGAGAGAGCGCTAGATTTAGCCTCTTCCTCTCATCACAGATAAGACGCGATGTGGAACAGGCTAGCTAAACTAAAATGGTTGTATAAACGACTTTAAAAGCGAGATTGTTCACGCAAGGATGCATCTAGTTCATGCTAAAAGTGCTAAATGTGTGGTTTTTCAAACCCGGGGGTTTCTAGTTACATTTCGCAACGAATTCTTCTCCTATTCTTCTATTTTCTCCTATTGTAAATAACATTATAAGCCATAGTGATAAAGTGCCCGCGGCCATTTTCCTTCGAACTGCTAACTCTTACGACACGGAACTCGGTACACTTATAGAAAAACTCAATACAAACACTATGGCAAAAAACATTTGACTTGATGACGTCATTGTCACCTGCTATGACGTCATCAATAACATCTAGTTTTTAGTCAGTAGAATGTTGTAAAATGACAAGGGCCTATTGTTTGCGAATCACGAACGCAGATGGCATGAAAATTGAATATGCCACGGAAACTTTGTGCTCCCCCCCCCCCCTTCTCCCACCCCATTGCTAATATGGTTAAAGATAAAATTTACCTTCCTTTGTAATTTTATGATATCTTCCACATGCTAAATAAATTAATGAAGAGAAATATTACTAATGTAATCAAACATGTAGACAGTTGTTGTGGGAATGCCAATGGAAAATAAGGATAGTACTGAAGTCAACCGCATTACTTGTATCTCTTGGTTAATAAGTTGGAAGAAACCAATCAATGATCAGATCAACAATACTTTTTGCCCATTAATGTTCGCACGTGGTATCCATATGCCAATTAACGGTCAAAATCGAAAGTTTAAATATTGGGATTGAACGATTTGGCAATGCACTAGAAGTTAGACTAGGTCTAGTCAATTTAAATATTTCTCGTTCACCATCAGATTTAACAAAATATCAATGTGCCGATACGTAAATTTAGAGTACCCAGACGCAAATATTTGTTCATAGTCAGCAGTAATTACAGTCTTTATTGCCGACTTTGAGCAGGTTTTTGCCACTAGTTAAGGAATATATTTCATACCTGTGGCCAGCATAATTAACAAGATTATATTAAATATCATCATCTTGTTTTGACTGTGGGTAGATTTACCTAGATAAAATTTCAAGTTATTAGAACGCATTGCATCATGCTCTGACCATGTCTCCTTGTGAACATATATTCATCGTTAAGATGTCACGTTACGAAGGGGAAACCGTAAATGAAAACAAAATTAATCAAAACAAATTTTTGCCTTCATCCTATCAAAAAATGTATGTGTCCCATATTGTGGGAGGAAAACAGACGATATAAGATAAGTTTATGACAAAAACTTTCACATGTAACATTGTAGTAGTGGGTTGCAGACTATAGGCCGTTTTCCATTAGCGGAAAATTCCGTACGGAATACAAATGAAGATATTCCATTGTTAGAAATTGACGTGTGACGTCCATTTCTACCAATGGAACGTCTTCATTTGCATTCCGTGCGGAATTTTCCGCTAATCGAAATCCACCTTATGAGATACATATTTTGCACTTTGCACTTTTGCTTCCAAAAGATTAAAATACAATAGAATCAGCTTAAAACAAACATGTAGACCTTCTGATACAAGAAGATATTTTCATGTGATGGAAGCAAAAATCACGAAAATACATTTAAATTACCATTTTAAATCAGAAACAGAACGCAGAAAGAATAGCTTTAAACATAATTTATACAGATCATCAAGGTCTTACAGAAAGACTAATCTCCAAATTTTGCTACTTACTTTATTAAAGATTTATCCGTTCGTTTAATGTTTTTTTCAATTGTGACGGTTTCACATATTCACATGCCTTTTATAGCTTGGAATTGTGTTCCTGTTTTGAAAAAATGTTCCTTTCTTTTGATTTCATAATAGATAAACGTCTTGAAATAACCCATTAATTTTAATTGTAAAAGTTGCAAATATTGAAATTGTATCACTTAGCAACTTAGAAAACAATTAATATTTTGAATAAAATGTTATACTTAAGACGTAGCGCAATAATAACCATAATTTCTTGTTATGATTAACGAACTTTCTTTTGATTGTCCAACGAAATTTAGTATAATAACAAATAGAAATAACGTTACATAGAGTGGACAATATAATTTAGAAACTGCGCGCTCCGCAATGTTTCAAAAACGTAAAAAGGAAACGAAACAACACAAGAATAGGGCGCCAAAGTAGTAAAGTAGGGCGTACAAATCAACTGGGGAGTTGTATACCGTCCTAGGTTGTATTGAAGGCGTGCGTATACATATGTCCTTTATATACAGTAGTAAGATATATCTTCCCAATTATATATCACTTTTTGCACCTTCTCAATAATAGGCGCAATTAGCCACCTGTCAATGTTATTTCTCTTATCAACTAACGAAATTTAGGGACAATAGCATAATGTAGGGGTAAGATATTTAAGGAAAGCCGAAGGATAGTGTGGAGTTAGAGTTAGATTTTGGCCCATGCTTGAAGCTAAATACAACAAGTTGAATTCAAGACGTCAGAAATAATTTACTTAAACTAACTAGAGATCTTTTGGTATTTAATCACATATATTTGTTTGTTACACAAACCGTTAGACAAAAATACGAAATTACAAATTTTGTTGCTACTTACTTTATTAACTCAATTTCTACTCGAGCGGCGCATAATGTGCCGCATCCTCGGTCATATTTTTTAGTCATAACGTTTTAACGATGACTTACGCGACTAGATTATTATTATTACTTTGTTCTACATGGGTGCAATAAAGTCTAATTACTAATGTTGACTATTTATATCCATAAAAATTAAAAATAAATTAGAAACTAAATATATAAAATTACGAACTTGTCGTTTAACACATATATATATATATATATATATACTTTGGGTCCCAAAAATCTTAATGAATCAGTTTCATGATATACGGAATTTACTTTTGGAAGTTCAAAATCAGTTTTCGATCGCAGTGGGTGTCCTTTATAACTTTTACTTTTAGGCAAAAGTATTTCTTGAATAATATTTAGTGATAAGTCATGTTTAGATTTGTATAATTATATAGCTAGCAATTGAATATTACGATGGTGTATACTAACAGAAACATCTTTTGTCAATAGTTGTGTAAATTATAATATGTCGTCCCTATAAATAACCCTCAATGCCTTTTCATGAAGTCTATTTATCTTGTTGTTTATTTCTCGACCATGAAACATCCATGTTAGTGGGCAAAAAGCGAATTGAGATTCTACAAATGATTTTAGCATCTTCGTTTAAAAAATGGAATTTAGTAATTCTACAAAATGCAGTTAATTTACGGCCAGCTTTTTTGCACATAAAAGAGACATGATTATCAAATTTTAAGTCTCAATCAATATTTATACCTAATAGTTTGGCATTTTTATTCTTCCAGATTATAGGTTTACCAATTGTGGCACAGATATTTTCGTATTTAAATCCTGAAATAAGAAGTTGACATTTATCCTGGTTAAGTTTCATATAGTTACTATCAAA